>CCAG010012124.1:0-62495 GCA_001077435.1 Glossina morsitans morsitans
CTTACTTTATTATTGCGTTATGTGCTATTATAATCTTTTTTTTTACCGAATTCAGATATTCATGTGTGAGTAGCTTTTTTTCGATTTTTTTTTTTTTTTTTTAGTCATTGCTTTGTTGTAAAAATATTTTTACACACATTTCTCTTTATGTGGCTTCGAGTATATAAGAATTATGGATTTTTCTTAAATAATATTTTCTTGGTCATTTTATTTATTTTTTTTCTATCAAATACACAATTTTTTTTTTTTTTTATAATTGTATACACGCATTCGTACATGCATTTTTATATTGCAGTTTTATATTACATACATGGAAATTTATCGAAAATAGCAGTAATGATGATTTCATTATATTTTTTTACTCGACACAAGCAAATTTTTTTTCTTAACGTTTATCAATTATTTTATTCCTACCGATTTGTATTTTGTTTTTATAAAGTTCTAGTTAATAATTTAATTTTCCACTATTATCACACATTACTTTGCAAAATTGTAAGCTTTGAGCGCTATTTTACCTTCTTTACAAAGATGTCTGTTCTTTTCGATCGCCAAACTTGTTCTCACTGCAGACAAAACAAAAACTCACCACCAAAACTCTGCTCGCATGATTTTTTGCCATTTCTTGCTCTCTTTGCTTACCTAACGGCTAGCCGCTATTTGCAAAGAACCGCAAAATCATGCGATGTCCCATAACGGCATGCCGTTATCGAGACATTTTTTTGGTGGAAACAGACTGAGAGACCCCCTACCTTAATTTGTTCGCGGACGTTACAACTTCAAGTGACTCTTTCCCTGGAGCCAGCTCCCTTGAGGGCTGGCCGTACGGGAAGTAATAAATATGGTAAAGATGGGTCCGTAATAAATTAAAAAGACATGACAATAAACCGCAGTCATCGTAAAAAAGTGGTAAAACACACACATGGTATTAAATCCGTATATAAACACTCGGCAAAGCGATACCCGTCTTTCGATCAAAAGATTTAATTGAAATTGCCGCATGGAGTCGCTTGTGTGTTAATTAACATCCGCAAAAGAGCTATATGGTGTAGTTAGAAGGCATCTAAGATAATCCGTATTGCGATAAAGCATATTTTTTTATTTCCTTGCTTATGTTTTTGTGAAATAAAATCTAGTTATAATTTCCTATAAAACACATGTAAATCCCGAAACCGGCCATAGAAGTAATATATATAATAATAACAATATGAAGTAATCAATGGATGCTTGGAACACGCCGGCGAGCTTCACCCAAAACTCGTCTTTAATTTGGAAATGCTTTTTCTACACTATTTGCTTATGTGCATTTAGTGAGGAAATGCATAAGAGATGTTTAAGATAAATAAATCCCAGATTTTCTGAGAAATATGAACCGTATTTACGGTGGCTAGGTAAGAAATCCTTCTTCTTTAGTATACAAAAATTCAAAATCGAATTGCTAAATTCTCTATAACTTTATGTATAAAATCTTATACAAAAAAAAAATAATAATTTTATGGAAAACAGACCCAAAATCCAGTTCCTCCTAGACTCCCAGGCTATGTTTAGACAAAGTTGACACTCTGGATTGCCGACTATAACACTTTTTTATTATTAATAGATTTTATTTAGAAATTTCTTTTAAAAGAACAGTTATTTTTCAAAATTCAACAAATTAAAATATTTTTTTACAGAAGAAGTCATTTGACAACAATGTAAAGAAACCTAAGACTACTTAAGAATAGTTTTTACGTAGATTAACAACATAATACCCTACAGTTGTAATATACAATTAACAGAGATGGGTAAATCAATCCTCAGAATATTTTTTGATCTCCAATGTCAATAATTTGATAAATATGATATATCCGCCTTGTAAGCATACAATATTTTTATTTGTTTGAAAAAAGATTTATAAATGAATTCTGAATGGTTTTGATGCCATTTTAGACATCAGCCCTTTTTTCATAGAACCTGTCCTCATAAATTAGAGTTTCAAGGAGAAAAAACAAATTGTTTCCCTTGTCTATTAACTTTATTTCCGTGCCGTTCTATCCTCCAAAAAAGAAGAAGACCGTTTACTTGCCAGCCTTCCCCGCTTTTGAAGATACTCTAATTAAGGTCCTTTTGCTTCGATTTTACTCTTTTTCTTGCAGTCCAACACAATTTTGAATAAAGTTTTCCTATTTGTGTACAAGCATACTGACAATCACTTTAATTTCAATATCTTTGACACACAATGACTTGCTTTTTGTTAATTAGTTGCTTAGGAACCATATGTACTGAGTGATATGATAATTTAAAAAATAATTCAAAAGCGGCTCATAACTTATTCCGCACGTCCTTTTTTATGAAATTCAAATAATAACCTTTAACGCGAAGTATGTTTATTTAACCGGATCATCTAGTAATAAAAAAACTCTCTTGTCCCATTTATTTTGATGCGTTACGAGTAGATGAACGTATGACGCCGTAATCTATAAATTTTCCAAAGTAAAAGTACCCTTAACGGCACAATTCTTACGGTCTGTGAAATCAAAACACGTTTGCTCTGAAGTGATGAAAATATACATTATTTCAGGAATTAATCATGAAAATTAGCTTTAGATTTAGCTTTAATTGTAAGAAAAAACGTACCTATCTATCACGTTCTTTAAGCTTCAAGCCTTTACCGTTTTTACTTTCAACAAAAAAAAATGTTTCACAACCAGAGACCACAGTACAACGCAACCAACACCACAGTTTTGAAAATTTTAAACAAAAGCCAAAAAAAATTAATTTTTTTTTACCTGCGTTATCGCAATAAATTCAACGACAGCCAACAACCCGGCATTTGTGTTTATGACTTTTTAGAGGACAAAAAACCGTTACAAATAACGTTTATCTCTCGAGCTCTTAGTTTGACTGTTTAGAAAAATGTTGAAATATATTTTTTTTTCTACGTACATTACAAATTTTACAGGCCAATTTTATGCAAATTTAAATGAGACTTATAGCAAGCACCCTTTCCCTGGTATTGTACGCATCTACTATCGTTGTTGCATTAGCTTAAACCGCTGTGATGACAGCGCCCAGCGAACAATGACATGTGTTTTGATGGTCATGTAAACGTACGGTTGCACGTGTGAATGGATAAGCAGGTGCTTTAGCTGAAAAGGGCTACTCAACCACATCAGCATCATGAAAACCCAAACAATTATGGTTGAAACTCAGAATTAAACGTGCACACCATGCATGCGTACAAACTTGAAAACAACGTATTCTAGAAAAACATTTTTTTGCCATTTGTCATAATTGAAGGAAATATTTGAAAAATTTCCTTTACAAAAGAAATATCTTTAATGAAGAGTGAACTTTAATCAAATAATCATTGAAGATTTTTGCATCAATCAGCGTTAAGATTTACTTAAGCACGAAATGCGCAAAAAATTACTTTGAAAAATTTTCCTTCTTTTTAACAATAAATAAATTTCATATGTTTTATCAGCATTATGGCTCAGCGCAAAACAAACACTTAAACACACATATATATATATACGCGCACGTCAATACAATTCCAGTGAGATTGTTAGTTCCTTCGCTAACAACGTATAACAAATGTTATTTTCTTCTCTTCTCTGATCGTTAAGCGAATAATTTTTCATCACAGTCATCCTTCATCTACTCTCCGTCTGATACATATGCTACCACAGCTTTGCCTTCTTTCGCATCCTGGATTTTCTTTTGTATAACAAACGCGAGAAAAAAGAATTTATTTCAATATTTTGTCTTCCACACAATTGTTTGCCTACACATCCTTGTTATTCAGTATCTTGGCGAAAAGGTTACTCAAGCCAAAGACAATATTAACAATTTCATCATCATCATCGTCCTCGTCAACGTCATCATATATATAGATATATATATATATGAAGCGCAAATGTATATAAATACGTATGTAGGTTATTTTATGATTTTAAGCCCAACTGCACATTGTCTTAACGTACTAATAATGCTACTACTACGACTACCACATATGAACACATTACATAATATATAAGAACATATGAACTTTATCTATCATTTATTTGAGTTCTTCTTATGAAGCAAATCCTCTTTAGCACATTTCTTTTACTTTACATATTTTTCGCTTCATATATATAATTGATATAAAAATTGCTATGACTTTCAGCGAAATTTACTACGTAATCTGAAAATCTATTAAGATTTATAATATAGAAATATAGAGACTTATTCGTGCCTACACACGCATATTTCCGTATAAGAATTTACATAAGTAAGTATTTGAACTACACTTGTTTGATATAATTTACTAGGTAAGAGAAGAGAGAACTACATAATAAGAGTGCTTAAGCATTTTTTCGAATTAAAAGATAGTACCTGTTCCGGGGACTTAAGGGTTTCTATTGTCGACAATAGTCGTAGCGCTTTTAATTAACACTATATATATAAATCTGTGCTTTTAGGTGAATACTAATTTCAAAAATTTGATCATTGAAAAATAAAGAAAGAAAAGGCACAGGTTTATCAAAAATGTTTCTGTTCATTTATTTTTCGTAAGCAACATATTGATGATAGTTATGATGCTCGGTTGCCTTCCTTTTCAAATATAATGTTTTATAAAATATTATAGGAGTAAACATAAATTACGTATTAGAATCTAATTGGCTTACCATATTATCTTACCAATTATGACTGGAGCGAACACCTTTCCGCCGTCTTCTGAATCTCCTCCTGAATCCAAATTCTGTAAACGGTGAGATATGTTATAATTAATGCCAACGAACATATATAGAAAGCATTTCCTGCCAAAAGGGCTCTTCTTTAAACACGACTAACTTATATAGAGTAAGCGACGAAGAAAACCTTAAAAGTATAGCAAAAGTTCGAGCCCAAGAAAATTAGTTTTTTTCGTATAATGTTGTCATTAAAATTAAACACAGAATGTTCAGTACGCCCTTATCTATGAGCCCTTATCTATATGCAGTAGGTTACCGATCATTGCAAATATGGAACGCAGCATAGGTAGACTCGTAACGATGCGTAAGTACATCGTTTATAAGAGCACTACACTCCTTTTATTGTATATCCTTTTCTTATAAACTCGTTATTATTATGTAAACTTTTTTTGCAAAACTAGACCGCACTTGAGATATACACCCACGATCATTGAGTTGAATCGAGACTCTTTGTCTGCTCGGCCACTCAGACGATTAAAAACAACAGTTTTCTAATTTTTTCGGTTTGTACTAAAACAAAGGGAAGAAAAAGAAAAGAAATCATACGAAGATTACGCACAATTTATTCTTCATATGTGTTACGTCAGATATCATATAATCAGAAAAGGCTAACTGAACGTTCTTACTTCTGACACACTTGGGTTTTAACTTTCTTTACTTTTGAATGAAGCAATTTTGTACCCATCACCAAAGGAATGTTCAGAGATCCTATATACTTTTGATCAGCGTCAAATTCTGAATAAATGAAGCCATTTCTGTCTGTCTGTGTGCTGTTGGTGACACTCTTCTAATCGCAAAAATTAAGATACGAACTTCGAATTTGATATAAACGTTGGAAATGTGTATGCCTGCATGCAGATTCGTATTGATTGATCAGAGGAGATCCCCACAACAAAGCGTAAGGTGAATGCAACTCCGTTCTTCTAAACAAAGATGTATGCGTCTTTTTTCATTACTCACAAATTATAAAAGATAAAAAGTTGAAATTTTGTGCATTTACCTTACGGAAAACTCTATTATTTGTGGGGAAATTTTTAATTTTTGCAGCCAACTGTGGCCACACAGAGTTATAAGTGATTAAATTTTCTTCTTTCGCTTTTTTGAGATTTTATGCCTGTTCATCATAAGGTAAACATGACAGAATGTTTAAAATTATTTTGTGCATTCCTCAAATGAAGATATACTCTCCGCCTAAAGATGCGTTAATTCTAACATGAATATTGTGTACATCATAACATGGGGTTATATGTGTTGATTATGGTGGACGTCTCGATATGGTGGATTGATTTTCTCAACAATACTTTTCAGTGATCTAAAATAAGAAAGATAAATTTTATCCCATCGACTTTTCTATGAATTTTTACTTACACAAATAATGAAAACGAAAAAAAAGCAATTAAGTGGCTGCGTGGCTGGCGCTGTAACCGTTATTACTAATAGTTACATCAAAAATCCCTTAGATCCATACTATTTTGAAAAATGTCTTGGCCATTCTTGTTATTTAGTTCTGCCTGGGAAGAGAGTCTGTAAGCTTACATACACATATACATAAAGGCAATTTCGAAATACGTTCGTTAAAATACTTACAAGTTATTTCTTCACTGAGCCTACTTGCGTGCTCGTACATGCAAAGTGTGAGCATGCGTGAGCAATTCACTTATATACCATACACATAAATGTGTATTTGAGCGTATACAGTTATTTAAATTGTATTGTAATCTTCTTGAAAACACGTTAAATTGAAATTGAAGCACTTTTATGGCATAAGTTTCATTTTTCTAAAGATATGAACATCGTCATCATGCTGTGCGCACTCACCATAATATTAAAGACAATTTCACCGCAATCCAAATATCAAGATATCTCACAATGGCCAGCTTAATAAAGCCCGTGATACCAACTGGACATATGTTAGTTTTAATATTAAATTATATTTCAGTAAATATTTTGCCTGTTGGATCTCATTGTTGAAGTTTTCTGAAAACATGTTTGGAAAAACAGAATAGATTAGAAAATTTAGAAAGAGATGGAAATAGAAAATAGAAAGTTAGGTACTTACAGAAAAACACAATTAGTTTGACAATCTGCGTTCGCCTCAATACGAAACTTTTATCGCCCGTTCGAAACACATATCTACATTAGGATTGCGACATCACATTAGAATACAGTATAGTATTATAAACAATATAATATTACAAGCAACATAAGTCTACAAAGTATGTCGTTCTAATACTAATATTAAAAAAAGTAAACAACAATATCCCTTACAATAACAATTTGGATTTTAAATAAAGCCCGCTTCATATACCAACAATTTTATCCCATATACAATGATGAATAGTATAGAAACGAAAGATATAGTATTTAGTGTTTTAACGAGTTTCATAAGAATGTATGGAGGCATCAAAAAAATCAAATTGTTATTGAACATTCGGCAAAGAGTACGGAATGGATTATGAAGTTCACAATTAGTCCTGCAATGCGATAGTCTGCAAGGTAAATAATGTCGAGTATGCCTACAAGAAACATTAAGGGAAATATTACTCAGCAATTCCGAGAAGCAAATATCACACTGTATTAACTTACCGACGAAAGACAAACGCGTCTTTTCTCTAAGGTGGGAAGAGTAATTAATTTTAATCTGTGTAATCCAAGCAACGCGAAAATAAAAAAACTTCTTTGAACGTGTTCAATGAAATAAATAAATATGGCATCTGTAGTTTGGTGCTCAGATAACCAAAGTGTACTTTAACTGACTGCCCCTGTATAAAGTATTTTAGTTATGTAAGGGTTATGAAATTTCTTACTTCATCTCTTCAGGAGCCCTGTAAGTGATTTGCATTCGTTCGCAATTGTTTCAACATGTTGATTAAATTCTAATCTGGAGTCAAAGACGTAATCCGCAATGTAATAATTAGTAGGCAACACATCGTACCAAGAAAAGGGTTACTTTTTGCATTTTTCTTTGGTTTAATAACATCCCAATGTTGGCGCACCAAGACACACTCCCGTTCAGATCTGACTATAAAGATTCCAAGGGAATTGAAATTGAAAATTTCTTACATCGCCAACTTACATCAGTACTTTAGCATTACGAATACAAGTAGGAAGGTCGTGTATAAATAAAACAAACAAAAGAGGGCCACGTTGACTCAACTGGGAGAAACCCAACGATAAGGAGATGTCACGAAAAGTTTGAATAGAACAACAATTTTTGTTTTCGCCCAGTTAGGTAAAATTTTAAAGTTAGTTTGCGGCCGTGAACCATATATTTGTCAAGCTTTAAATTTCTGCAAGCGTGAACAATAGATATCATGCATACGGCAAGCCAGGCAGATGGACAGACAGGTAAGTTTGAACAGATTCGCAAAGTTCTTTTTATCAAAGGGTATATGCACTGTAATATCTCTTGCAAGTATTTCTTTGCAAGGAAAAACGTAATGTATTTTAGGTGTAGAATGCAAGGAAATCAAAACATGTCTGGGCATATTTTGGGTACATTATGTATTAATACCTTCATATTATGGATGTAAGAATTCGAAAAAATGTATTCTTTTTTTTGGCATTGCAACTTGCAATGAGTGGCAACAAACAAACACACTTTTTACTTAACCAGCGCAAAACCTATCAATTAGGATTTACAATTGAGACGAGAGTGAGTGTACCTCGGAAGTCTGTTGTTTGGAGCATAGAAAGTATACTATTAGCGGTAAAGCGTACGCGCACCTCCCAGCAGTGTAAACAGCAAGACCAGCTCTTTTTAATAGTCAAGCATTACCGATGTTATGTTTAAAGTAAAGCTCATCATTTTCCAATGTCGTATTGCAATCCGATCTAATGCACTAAACAATATTACTACAGTCAGCTGCAAAGTCTTCGTATGTTTGCGCCGGTTTAAGAGTACACCCTCACCTTAATGTGTACCGGTTGAAAGTATGCTTTTGGGCTACATATGTACATATCTTATTTTCTCCTTCTAAATAATTTTTATTTCTCTTTTCTATTCATTTATTTATTTTTTTACAAACTTTTGTATAAATAAGATTCTTTTCTGTCACTTTACCGTATAATCACAATTCAAAATTTGAAAACTTTGTTGTTCAATGTTCATTAGTTCAGTTAAATCTACAATGTAGCTGAATTCCGCATATATGAGTTAATAAATAAATTAATAAATGCAATGATTTGCTCGTTTCCTGCCCCTCTGCGCGTCATGATTATCTCCTTAGACTGGGTTCAATCGTCCCAAGTACAATTTCCAATACATATTGTATACGTTACGTGCAGTATGTCATGTCCTCCGCAGGATAGAGCTCATCGACGCAAGTGTTTCATTCATTATCGGTCTTTGGTTACCGCCAATTAGCAAAGCTAGTGTAAATGGCGCCAGGCAAAGTCTAAAATTTTTGGTCAAAATAGTTTATAGATTTCTATGTACGTACATTTTAATAATATCGCCTGGTTTCAGTTGGTTTATATGATTTACAACTCATTAAAAACCCATTCAGTCACATTGCTCACATAATATTTCACTTACTTTCGTTGTTAAATAATGAATTAAATTTTATCAGATCACTTTAAAAGTGTGTAGACTTTCGCTTACGAAATAAATTTCAATGCTCGCAACGTTACACGGTTTTGGTTCGCTAAACATTATTTTCCAGCTGGCAATCGACGTTAGTAGGTATGGAAAATCGTGTGAATTTTTTTGCTCAACAACTTGATAAGCCGTTCGAATATTAACAAACAACTTAAATTAATCACTGACTTTATTAAGGCGTAGCCAAACGACTTGGTATCCACGGTGAACCGTTTCTCGTTTGGCAGCGCCAATCGTCTGGTCCAAGTCGGTAGTAAATCCTTACCTTGGTAAATTGTGCTATATGTTCGAAGTAACTAAAAGAGAATAATTATAATCAGCGGCCACCGTCGCTTAACGACAGTCAGAAATGACATTGATTTTCAGAAGAGTCTGATGAAAATCTCATGTGTACCCTCTGAAAATTATTTTTATAGGTTTTTGAACAAAGAATAAAAAAATTTTTTTCTCTTGGAAAACAGAGATGCCCTCAAGTTACGCGGCGCTGCAATGTGCCCCTTCACCGATTTAGCCCATTTTCAACAACCACATGCATGCAAGAGTTTCAAATGTTTCTGCCGAATTTGACGCCATTACACAGACGGATAGACGGACAGGGTTTGGCGATGCAGAATTTGATGTTGATCAAAAATATATGTAGTAGATGCGGGCTTTGAAGCTTTCTTCTGGGTGATGTAAACGTCACCGATGAGTATAAACAGAAAATAAGTTTTATTCATCACAGAGCAAAGAATAGATGCTCAATGCTTGCATAAAACTTTGGGCGTGTTTTCATTAATTTTTTTTTTTTCATAAAAGTTCTTAAAGGAATTATATATGATGTCGGAGTGCTCACCACAACAGGAACATGCGAAGGAAAATATTCCGAAGTATTTTGTTTAGTAAAAATCCGATTGTTAAGCTCCAACAAGGGACTGAAGATCAATCTCACAATTAAAAGCATTATAAATTTTATCTTCCTGAAATCTGTATATGCAGTTTATCAGATCTCCGGTGAACATTATGAAAAAGAACAAAAAATTATTATGGCACTGTCGCGTATTCATTGGTGAATAAAAATTTTCTACCGAAAATTATAGAGAATAAAATCAAAAACGAAAAAAATAGAAAGCATGCGAGGTAAGAAAGAAAGCCTTCATTTCTTAAATGATGTTTTACTTAGAAGTGGTTAAACTTACATACCATTAAAGCCTTTCAGAACCAGCGAGTGTAAAATCGTTGGAAGAGACGAGGAAACAGAAACCAAGAAAAAAGAAAACTTGACTGATGCGGTACACAAGTAAATATTTGTACAGAAACTAACTTTATAAGAAATCAATGAAGTGTAAAATGGTGTTTAGAGTGTAGTTTAAAATGATGTCTAATGCTTGAGTAAATTTTATGTAAAAAAAAGAAAAAAATGGAGAAAGCTTTTTAAAAGAAGTTACATATAAACATAAAAAAATGAAAACACATATTGACGGCTTTAATTCTCAAATACATTTTTTTTTATATAGAAATAACTACACCAGCCAATATGCGAATATTGCGTTGGTTTTATTGTGAGACCGCAATTTAAAAAAGTCGAAACAACTTTTGCCGTTGTTATTGTATATAATAACAATAGGTTACGGTAACAGCTAAACTTATACAAATAAAATTCACAAAATGCTATGAATCATGAATGACGACCAAACTGCAGTTATATTCAAGCATAGCAATGACAAGTTCCGACCAGTTACGAGCATTCAATTGCAGAAATTTACTGTTAGCAATCGTAGCAACAAATTGTAAATATATGAAAAAATCGAGCAAGTCCTCACTGCTAGCTGTGATCGAATCGTCTGATACCCAACGTTTAGTTAAAGGCCGCTAGCTATTCGAAAAACATTGTATGTAGACTTGTAGCGTCAGATAACTTCCAACGTTAGTGGGTGCAACTATAAATTCAATGACTATATAAATTTTCGCTAAAAGCTCGAGATTGAACAGAACGGCTAGCAAACGTAACACTCAAAGTTAAAAAAAAAAATATGTTTTCTTAGAAGTAATGTTCTGTAGCATATTTATACATAATCCGGACTAATTTCATTTTCTTTTAGTATTTATTGCACTGCGGACATATTATTTGTGCCAATGCAAATCAATTTTTGTTTTCAGAATTTCCCTCGTGCTAGACTAGAAGGTTTGTCGAAATTCTCGAAAAGAGGAGTCTGTCGTCGCTATATGTCGAGCGCAAACAGTTCGAGAGGAAGATAGCAAAGAGGACACTGTTCAGAATTAATATTACGTAGAATTGCTTTGTTATGCACACAATATGCTGAAACTATGATGCTCGGTCTAATGGTAAGTAGGAAAGACAGGATGGGATACCAGCGTATTTCTATGACAATTCTGTTACCGTAACGAGTGCTTGTATTAGTTTTAACAATATTTTCGTGCGGAGAGATTGTAATGCACCACATGTCGGTTTTCGCATACAAATGAAAAACCATACATATGTACGCTTTGCGTATCTATTTGTATAAATATGTGCAATCAACAAATATATAAAAATTTTTAGTTTGTGTGTGAGTGCTTGCTTGCAAACGTATTTTTCATTTCTTGTTTTTTATTTTTTTCCCTTTTGTTGATTTTATTCTCTATCATTGGTTAACATGGTGCGTCCCAATGGAACATGTCAAATGCATGAGAAACCACTTATGGATTTTTATTGCACAATTCCATTTTCCTATCATGATATCTATAGTAAAATAATTTATGTGACATTGTTAGTGAGTGGAAAGTTTGTTCAAGCGTGAGTTCGCAGTCACACGAACGTAGGCCATAGTGACTGTATGACCTGTTTATCATGCAAAAGTGACACAAATTGAGTGGTTTTTTTTTTTTTTTTTTTGTTTATTTCATTCCCAACTCTCTCCCAAGAAAACACTGTTGACAAGTGTAACAATGACTTTTTCTTTCTTACGCTTTCCGTTTCTGTATTTCGCGTCCTTACATAATATGCAGAAGTCTTCATTAGCTTAATGCAAAACCATGAATTGTGACACAACAGCAGCCACCACAGAGATTTTCATCAGATATGGAATTTTTAATTATCATAATTACCCGAGAGTAGTCATTATTATTGCATGTACTGGCGTTGGGTAGCCTAGTAGTACGGAAAATCCTGTGTTCGGGTTTTTCCTTCAAATTCAGCATGAATGAGACCAACTGATTGAAAAATTATGTGTTTATAAAGAGGAAGTATTTGTAAAACATTATTGATATATTTTTATTACACTATATATCGTTTACATAAGTATCTGTATGTATAAGGGATACATTCATCGCAATTACTGCATTGGAAAGACTTGATGATGCGTTCAAGTTTAGGTTTTATGTGTGCATGCGTTTCCAACAACAATGCAACATTTGTTTGTTACATGAGTACAGCTCCACGGCGCTGGTATATGACAGATATTTCGTATCATTCGGTTTGCTAGCTTGCAAGCTTGAATTTTTTTGGAAACCGACATTATTCGCCAGTGTTCGAAGGACTGCTCGATACGGGTGATTATGACCTTAAATGCATATTTATTGGTGCGGACACATCAATTGCGACTACGATCCAGAAATAGTTGAATACTTACGCGAGAATCACGTTAAAGCAAATCAAAATATTAACTGTGTTCGTAAAGTATTGTTGTCTTGTTCAGATGGCGTTAATTCTAGAGCGTCAAACAGAATATCGTTTAGATCTTAGACATCATATACGTTAGACTACACCCAAATTTTTTCAAATATTTAAAACATAAAATCCCTTTATTTTTTCAACAGGATGTTATATGATTGATATGCACGCGTTCACCGGGTTGCTCTTCGAAATTATGTGGGAATAGCTCAAATAAATATCTGAAAATCACCCTCTTCGCTGCCTAAAAGAACTATTTATTTTGCGTACTTTTAGTTTTTCGTTATTTGGATTTCCTATTCCTACATGCTATGCTTAACCATTCCTAACCACCTTATAGCCTTCCCTTTGTTGCAAAAGGAAGGCTGTTTGCAGCAATATGACTGCGCTAATAATAAATTTTAATTTGATTTATTTTCTTCCCCCAAACCACTTGTGGTACAAGCGTATTTTATGTTTGTTCGGAAATATGCAATGCCCTGAAGTGTATAAGATAGACCCGCCTCTTTTGGTACCGATCGATTCAGAATCATTTTCAGTATCGATCCAAGCCTGTCTGCCCGTCTGTCGGTCTGTCCGTCTGTCGGTCTGTCCATGTATATTTGTGTTCAAGCTACATGTCGCAATTTTCGAGAGATTTTGTGTTTGTCCCAAGGACGAATACTATTGAAAATGGTTTGGATCGGGCCACTTTTTTCACCGCTCTCCTACTTTGTTAGTCGTTTGGAAGTCGTTATAAGAAGAAAATTTGCGATTTTCAAAATTTCTTAATAAAAGTGGCTAAGTGATAGTATTTCGGCATTCTAAATTGACGTGAAGTCGTTGGACCGATTAGGGAAATTTTTTGAACCCCCTCTCATATAGCGAAAACCGAAGTCCATATGACGAAAAGGTCTAATTTGATGAAAATTAGACCATAGTAGTAATTTAAGACAAAAAAAATGAACTAAACTAAATTTGGACCATCTGGGCATATTTTTTAAATCCTACGTGCGTGTATTTTTCGTGGCGTTGGCAAAAATAAGAATTGCGTTAGACAATGTGGTGTGGGGTATTTAATAGTTGACCCAGCCCGGCTATAATGTTTTTTAATATTTTTAGGAAATTTACGAATTATATACCCTACCCCACTTTGCACAGTACAGTCATTTAGCCCTTTCGATAATTGCCTCTTTTTTCATGCAAAGACATCCTTTTTAGGGAAGCCCGCATATTGTAGGATGCCCGAGACATCACACGACATGATCCAAATGTAGCAAACTCTATTTACTTCCCGAAAATTTTAGCTTCCGTCATAAGAAGTTAGAAATTGGACTATCTCTCCATGTAAGGGCTTGCCTATATGACCCAAGTTACCTATCGTTAATTTTTTTGGTAAATTGCTTCTACTGACCAATATTCATCATAATATATAAAAAATTAAACCTTTTCGTGAAGGGCTTATTATTCATGAGAAACTTTATGTGGAGTGGAGTCCAAGAAATATATCTCTATGGTTCAAATTTGGCCCATTTAATTTTTATGTCAAATTACTACCATGCACAAATTTTCATCGTAAAACATTTACAATTATGTCTTTTTGGCGTATGAGGACTTACATTTCGTTCGGTACATGCCACCATATGCGGTGGTATTCGGATATACATGGTCCAAATTCGGTAAGGTTAATTTCTTTGTCAATTTACTATTATCTTGGTTTCACCAAGAAATATTGAACATTAAACCTTTTTGCCATTGCGGTGATATGAGAAGTTGGGCCACAACGCAATCGAATTTTTCATACCAAATTATAACGTCGAGGTACTACCACTCATTGAGTGTTTATTGAAAAATTTTGAAATTTTAAATTTTTTTCTCTATAGCAGCTTTTCAAAATGAAGCGTTACGTTCCAAAAATTGGGCCAAGCTGAACCAGTTTCAATAGCGTTCGTCTTTAGGGCAAAGCACGTCAGTGTACCAAACTTCATTACAATATCTCAAAAATTTTGAACTGCAGGTTAACCATAAAAATATATGAACAGGCATCACACACACAGAAAAGTCGAAATCGATTGAGAAAATGATTTGATCGGTGCGACAAAAAGTGGGTCTATCTTTAGACGTTCTAGGTGTTACGCAAGTCCGCCAACCTTAATACATCTTTTGCCACAAATGGTGTAGGATAGAATAATTTTGAAATCGTTTGGTACAATAAAAAGCGGATCCGTCTCAAATCACAATGAGTTTGCGTACCTTCATATAGATGGACGAAAGCTCGACCATGTATTTACGTGCATCTCTAGGATGATAAATTCCTGGCACTAAGGGTATTGAATGTAATATGAGCCGTTCATTGCACAAATCCATTAACGCCATAAAACGGAAAGTTGATGTTTAGTGTACAAAGTATGGATTTATAAAGAATACCGAACGATCAGATCATATGCTCGTCTATACTGAAAACCCTACCGCACTTGAAATTTGAACCGGTGACAATTGAGTTATTAGTCGCGGTCGTTTGCCCACTCGGCTACTCATGCACGTTAGGTAATTATTATATACATTTTTTTACAGATTTTTCTCTTATAAAATATTACTTATGATTCTTTCATCAGCAATATAAGTTAGGCTTTTATCATTGGGTGTGTGGGAGGACTCGTCATGTCGACTTTTGTCAAGTATCTATAGCAATTCTGTTTGACATGTGGCAGGTCTCTCCTGTCTTCCTTAGACAAGCACAGTTGCACCTTTAGGATATAATAAAGACTGATCTACATTTTTCAAACCTTGCGATCTACCTGGCACAGATTTCCTTATATTAGAGCGTCTTGTCCTGGCTGCCGAGGTTTTATTTTGAAGAATACATGAAAGTTTACAAAATATAATTATATTAAGTTTATTGAAAAAAAAAACACTACGAGATAACTCGCAGCTGGCGTCACTAAATAATATTTCTGTGCTGGTTGCCACTTACGCAGGATGTGCTGACTATATCCAATATGCATAAAGGTGAAATGGTTCCAGTGCAGAACAAAAATGGAAAAATTTCGACTAAACCGGATACAGTCAGAGATTATACTTTGGGAATGGCAGATCTTGGACGCTCTGACCAACGTGTGTTTACTCATATTACTCATTCCTTAGGAAAACCATCTGTTGGTTCAAGAAAATTGCACTACATTACTTGGAAATCTTCCTACACAATGCACACATGTCTCACAACCAAAGAAATCGAAAGAATAAAAGGATGACGTTACTTCAATTTAGGGAGTCAGTTATTATGGATTTACTTGGTAACGACAGCAATGCAAGAGAAAGCAGGAACTGTAACACAAATGCAACTGATTTTCATTATTTAGAACATCTTCCTCCCACAGAAAAAAAAGTAATACCTACAAAGCCATGTCGAATCTGTACAAAGGAAAAAAACGTAAGGAGACTAGGTATTTTTGTCCACAGTACCCCGAGAAGCCAGCACTTTGCGTTGATCCTTGTTTTAGAGTTTATCATATTCAGCAACAATAATAAAAATATTCTTAAATAAAAACTGAAAATTAATACGTTTTTTTACTCCATACAAATTTTTCATTAACCTTTTTAAAATATTTTTGACTGAAATGGCCATTTGTAATTAATCTAAAATTGCAGCACGCACTACGAGATGTCTCGTAGCTGGCAGTCAATGGGTTAACTACGTAGTCTTCATTATAGTCACAATCCGAATACATGAGCCCGGGTATAGATCTTTCCAGCTTTACTGGAAATGTTGTAACTGTTACTTTTCTGTTAATGACTACGCTTTTTAACGATTTTGTTGAAAAGACATGTTGGGTAGCCAAATGGGGTTTCATCTTTTAGATTATTTTTTACATCTTTAACTTTGTTGCAACTTCTTTAGAAAATAATTTGGTCAAGTTGGACTACGCCACCTACCAGTTGCCTTCATGGCAGCCTCTCGTTCATCCTTTATTGCCCGCAAAATCATTTTCCTCTTCCATTCCTATATGACAAACCTTTTGTTCTTTTGTAAATTTCGGGCCCATTATCAAAATTACAAATCCTTTTCGTACCCCTCTCTGTGTTTTCTGAAATATTTTTGCTTTTATAATCAGAAGAATTCGGAAAATCACAAAGATATTCTTGAGCCAAAATTTCTGTTGATAAATGGTGTTGAAAAACTATCAGATGATTCACTATATTTTCTACATCCCCATTATTATTAGTCTCACTCATCTTGATTACAATTGATATGACTTCACAGGCACTTGACCCTGTGGCAATTAAACTGTGCCCGAGTGTTTTATTTTACTTCAATTCTGATAAACTTTGAAAACTAAAAATTTTAAATTTAGACTATGGCGTGAATCAAAACGGCTTCTGAAACAATTTTTTTATTACTCAATTGCTAAAAAAATTTGGTCGTTTAATGGTGTTAATATTTATTATTCCAGAAAGTTATTATAAATATAAAGAGTCATGACTATAACAAGCGCTTTGATACTTAAATTCAAGATTTTTCAAGACGTGAAATTAATCGGTTTGTGCAATGAAAGGCCAATATGCATGCTACATATTCTACTTTAACTCGTAAATATTGAAGATTGGGCACATGTAGCACTTTTTAGTTTTATATTTTTCTTTTTTTTTTAAATTTTTGTAATTTTTTTAACTCCAAGTTTCAATGTTGCTAATGCACATATAAGCAAGTAGGGAATCAGTATGTGCGTGTATAAAATTATATATTAAACCACTAAAAATGGTTGGATCAAAGTTTGCGGACTCGTATGAGGTTTCTGTGCTCATGGTGTTGATGATAGTGCTGCTTATGCGAGAAATTTGAGTGGTGGTTTGATTGCTGCTAGCTATAGCTAATAAACTTAAGTGGATCTCGTAATCTGCGTGCATATATGTTGAAGTGTTGGATGTTGATGAGTTGAATACCATTTAATATTGTCGTGATAATTTGTAAATTATAATAACAACAGTGCTGGCAATTTATGTACAACAAGCGCACAACAAGACACACAAAATTTTGTGCAGAAACAGTGCGCTTTTATAACGTACACTATTTATGGTATGAGTGTATTACGAAGCAGAGAGACTTGAGGAAGGCCCAACAGAAAGCCCGTTTACTATTCATTCAGAATCGCTTTCTATAATAGCTGAGGCTTTCTTGTCCCTTCGTTTGTCTGTTTGCTTTCAACCTGCAGATCTTTTTGAAGATATTTTGCCCGAAGAGCGAATGCTGTAGAAAATGGATTGTATTGAGTCGTTTTTACGACCACCCTCCAGATAACTTCCTCTTTCGAAGGAATAGTTGAGTTTATAAAAAAATCGTGCCATTTTTAACATCTCTAGACGAAAATCAGTAAATCATAGTATTGTGGCATATTAAATGGATGTGAGCAACGTGATCGGGTTGCAACAATTTTTGAAATCTCTCCTATATAAACTGTAGTACAAAACATTTACCCCGTTATGGTAACAAGATCTGATTTGTAGTATTTTGTAATAAAAAGAAGTACGAAACAGCGATGCGACATATAAGTTTACTGTGAAGTAACCTTCGGCTATATAAGTCTATTTTTCCCGGCCCTTCGAATTTTAGAATTCATGAGGAAAGAGAGAACAAATTATATATATATTCCAGGAGATTATATATATATTCTAGGAGAGAACAAATTATAATTTCTGATATTTTAAGACGGAAGCGGCATAGGATATTTCATTACTGCGTTGCCCGACAGTAATCTTCTAACTTGTTTTATAGCTAAAAAAGTTTATTTTTTGTTGTCGGTTAACAAGTAAATTGTTTTGTATAAATGTGTTCGTGCGTTTGTTATTTTATTGATTGATTGCTCTTTGTTTTTCCTAACAAGAAACGAACGTTTCTCTTTTTCCTGATCCTATTAAAGTATAAAGACTAAAATATTTTACTTTGAAGAGATTTTTAATTCATCGCTTCTGCGTCCGTATGGAAAAGTGCGTGCACATGTACAGCGATGAGTTTTTCTTTATTTCATAATAAATCATTCAATAAAAATTAACGTTAATTTGTTGTTGCTCTTGTCATTGGTCCTTTCTCTCTGTCTCAAAGTAAAGTCATTTAATTCATTTCTTTTTTATACTCGTTTTTATTTTATTTAAATACACGGCACATGTTTGCTGGCAACGAAAGACATCAAACTTTCGATGGTAACTAGTGCGTGTATAAAAAATGAGAGAGAATGAAACATAACAAAATTTCATATGCACACAATGAAAAAACTTATGGCAAAGAGACAATATATTACAATTTTGCTTTACGGAACGTACAAAAAAACCTTAAGTCTGACATCAGACTGGCAGACAACATACAATAAACTTTTATGGTGTTCTGGTTTTACGTAAATAAATATTTTTAAAAAATATTGCAAGCGTACCTCATGCTGTAAACTGGACAGAAGAGTTTTCCTATTTTCTTCGTCCGATTATGAGTTATACTGACTTTTTCCTTGGCTTTGCAACATCGAAAAATAATGATTAGGACCCCATTAGGGTGTAGTTAAGCATGAAGTTGCGAAATTTATTTAATTGTACTTGTCTGCCGTTCAAAAGTTTACCTATGATAAAGAAATGATGTCTTGAGTGAGTAACGTTTTTCTAATTTAAAAAGAACTGTCGCCGTCGTTACTCTTTAGATATCGTTGTTTGTTGGTTATCTCTAATATTGAACTTAAATGTCTCAATAACACATGCATCGTCGATCCGTATATCCACAAGGTACCAATTCAAAACGCTGCGTAGTAGGGAAAGGTGGACCAAGAAGAATTACTGCCCGTTTAGCGAGAATATTGAGATACAAAATTTTCTAGACCTACTATGACTTAGGCTTATTTGCATATATATTTTTATATGTTCCAGGTAAGATCTCTAATCGCTTGTTACTGTGTATTAAACACAACAATATGTCCACCATATTTTTAATAGAGTTATGGTCTTTCTGGCTTTCTCCACCATGCCCTATCTCTTATTACCACAGTTGCAGGAGAACAGCGCATACCGCTTAGCTGTTAAGCAGGTGGAGCGACATGGTTTTCGGATGTTTCGTGTGGCTGAGTTGCCTCGGCCAGACTATGTTTATGAGCAATTGATTTTGAACAAGACGCAAGTGAAATTTTCGAAAAAAAAAATATTTCAAACTAATTGTTATCGTAAATAAACATAAAATAAATGTTTCTATGCAATTCAAAGTAAATATCGTTTAATAGTAGTACAAAACGTTATCTAGTAATATCCTTCGCCAACATTTATTATTCATTGAGCAGTGATTTCAGTAGTGAAAACAATAATTTTCGATAGATTTGCTTTACTTCCGAAATCCAATTTTTCAATATTAATGGGTTAGGTACAACGCTTACAGCTTTTGGTAAAGCATTGTGGTAATTAACACCAGTAGCTAGCAAAGGAGTCGCTCTAAACGGAGCATAATATCTTTCTTAGTCTCTTTTTTTTCTTTTTTATTATTTCTTTTTTTTTTTCCAAACACATGTATAGTATACGGTATTAACTAGCACGCAAGGACAAATGAAAACAGGATTTAAAAAATTTATTTAAAAAGAAAATTTTACATAAACTACAAGAGCACCATCAGCACAATCATGTGTTACATGCGCCTTATACATGTGCTTACTAGTTAAGGAATATGCAACTTGCCATAGATGCGGCTGTTTCCTCTTATCATTAGCGACAACACATACGACGCTTAATATTGTCAGCAGCAGGAGTACCTGGATGCCTGCTTGCATTCATATTCCTGTAAATGTTCGTGCTGCTCCCAGCTTTAGATGGTCATTGATGTCATATACACTTTACTATTACTCATGTGAACTTTTTTCCCTTCTTTTGCAACGCTTTCTCTCTACTTCAGCTCTATCGACACGGTAAAAAAAAAAGAATTTGCTTTAATGTGAAGCTTATTGTTGAACAGATAATATGCTTACAAGAAAATGATGTCAACGTGTCAAGAGATAATATGCAAACAAGTTCTTATTAATAAAACAGAAAACAAACAAAAGAAGGAGAAAATACGAAGAAAATTAAATTTTCGCCTTTCTTTTTATATTTTACCTTTTTTTTTGTTGCTCTTCTGCTTGTGGTGTAGAATAACTTACAGATCTAGGGATCAAATGTAAGGATAAAGTTACAAATTTTATATGGGAGAAGATATTGATTATTATTATCCGTATTATTCGTACAAAAGGTGAAAAAAAGATAAAATCGATTTATGTAAATATGTTTACATATAACCAATCCGTCTAAAGTATAAAGTGACGCATTTACTGCATAATGTGATGTTCAACTGGATCAGGTCGAAGAAATTCATTTAACTGCCAAGTTAATCATCTGGCACTGTCGGAAGTGTCACTAAAAGTCAGTAAAATGCTATTTCAAGCGTTTAGTCAGAAAAGGGTAAGTAAACATTTTTTATTTTCCATTTAGTGAGCTTAAAGCAATTTATTTAATCCATCTTTTGAAAAGGGTTTTAATGAACTTAAAATTACTTTTACTTATTGTATTTTACATATATTATCAACGACTTTGGGAAAGGAACGAATTCAATGATAAACGCATTTTGTACACATTTTGTGCAATATATATATATATATATATATTTTATGATCCTCCAGCAAAATTTGTATTGCCATGGCGGAATGATTGGTAGCATTTTCAAGGTTTTACAATGTAAAGAAAGCGTGGTTGTAGCTGATCGTAAAAACACAATTGTGGGAAAACACAAGTTAGATGCGAGCAAAAATTCTCTACTCACCTTTTAAGAGATTGATATTTTTCAAAACACAGCTTAAGGAAAACACGTGAGAGATACATTAGCGTTGAACAGATTATGGGCCTTTATTGAAAACGTCGAATATAATATAGTCTACTCCGTGAGTTCTCTGAAAGTTTTATCTCATAACAAAATGTACTGTAACTTCATACGAATTGATAGCCTTAGCTCTCGGAGGTGTTAGATATAGTTTTCCCGATCACCTCATTGGTTCTTATCTTTAACATATTTGAAGCAAAAATCCGTTCTACTTATTTATTCACCTGTACAAGGAGACTCAAGTGTTATAAATTAAAGTATATGAATGTTACAAATGAACCAACCTCCCGGCATTGACACTCGTTTGCAAATTCGATGATAGGGCGTTCTCCATATTGATAACATGTATAAAGGAGTGCCTTTGAAACAATAGACTGTAATGTCGCATTTCTGTTCTCTTCGAATCTTTGAAGTCATTCCGCTAACACTTTAGTTGAGATTCTTGCTGAATTTGTAGAAATTGTAAACACAAAAACAATTTGTTAGGAATTATCTTACACAAAGGTCTGGGCGAACCTATCGCACGCAGTTTCGCAAGAAGCAATCACGAATCAAAATATTATCATCGAAGTGATCTTAAATATCGCTATTTCTCAGTGGTGTCGAAGAAAACATGCGCGAAAATTTTTTTAAAGTTTGTTCGGGTGTCGATAGAGCTTTTATGTTGAAGCTTTGGAAAGGAGAAGACCGAACGAAAAGTTAGTGTACTTCTATCTTCCTAGTGTATCTGCTACAACTCCTATCACCAAATGAACATAAAGGATTCGTCAAATATTTCACTCCATGAAAGATAGAAAAGAAACATCAAATTTGATATTTGATTTTCGTACCGATTGTAACAACAAGAAATGCTTATGCGTGAGGAAACGTATTTACACTTTGAGTAATGAAAGATTCTTCGCTTGCTAAGAAAAGTCCACCTACTGATTTCTCTATCGGTCCATGGATAAAATGAATAAAATTGAAGCGGAGAGGTACAACTTAACACGCTTTGATTAGACACGTGGTAGGTATTGGCGGAGCTAAGATAAAGTATTTTTTATAACAGGTCATTTAAGGGGTAGATGGTGGGTACTCAAGATTCGTTATGAAGCCATTGCGACACTTGGTTCGGTTTTATTTGTTTATTTTTTATATTATTTTGCTTAAGAGGAAAATATTTTTGTTGGTATGTACGATGCTTTTCCAGAGCTCCAGGTAAAAAAATAAAAAACGAAAATGTAAAATAACCGGTAGAAATTTTTCATTGAAGTAATCTTTTATGTACGCTCTCATATTAATGCATATATATGCAAAATTATTTTTTTTACGCCTCTCGTAAATTTTTTGCTGACACATTGTTGTCAGTTTGCTTCTGAACGCCTCGCGAAAACCATTCATCAACACTTGTCAAATAGAAAGTAACATTTCATTCAAAACCTCTCAATGCTTATGTCCATGTACATGTACCTTTGTTGCGAATACGTACTTTTTCATTTGTATGCCACACAAAAGCTGCGATATTCAAACTTCTACTCTACTGAGCAAGGTTATTTTTTACATATGTTAGTCCATCTTCGCGAAAGATTCTAATAATTACCGCAGAGCGAACGCAAGTTAGAAACAAAACAAACGATTGTTTACTTATAGATAATTAGTGAAGTCTTTGGTTAGTATGGAGCGTATTTGCATATGCAGATCGTTAGTTTTTTCACTCAGCGTTTGCTGTCTTCCCAAACCGATTATATCAAATTTCAGATAAATTGATGTCGAATGTGGCAACTCTTTGTTCTTTGTTAACTACACGTAGTGTCACAGCTTATCAATTACTCTTTTCTTGGCAGTTGTCACTCCAATTTTTTCTTTGCAACAAAGAGCAACTCCTTTGTAAAATAAAGGCACGGAAGCTCACACGAATTCATTTCATAATATCGAAGAAGTCGATGAAATATGGCACATGAAACTCCCAGGTGATTAGTCTTCTTAGTTACCAAGAGTTGTGGGCAGTGGTAAGCGGTATTAAGACAGCGAGATTAAATTTGAGACAACACAAGTTAACACAAGTGAGTTGTTAAAGTGGTCTTTTGGGCGCTAGTTCCGCACAAGTCAATCACATAAAGAAATATATTACGGCAGAAATTCATGGAATAGAGAAGAAGAGGTTCACCATTGCAAATTTCTTGTAACAAAAGTTTCTAAGGCTGATATATAAAAGAGCACATTGCAAGTTTCTGAGAAGGGATCGAAAAACTATCAGAAAGTGGCGTAGATTTTTAAGAGGAGTAGGTTGAATGTATTTTGTAGGCGACCATAATTGTACCATAATTGTTCGGGAATTTGATTGTGACCTTAGCTTAAGGGTTTTAAAAATTAAATTATGTCAAGAAAGTGAAAGGAGGCAGCATCCACGTGAGCCAATCAACCATGAAAGAAGTGCGATCTGTGATGCACAATAATTTTACCCAGTCAGAATATATATATGCCTTAGTTGTATATCTCATTAAATAGTTTATGCCGGGTATCATCGGAAATCATCATTTGTCAGTTTCGTAATCTCTGTCGGTATCCCATCGTTACCAAGAGTCTCATTGCTTTCGGAATTTTTTACAGGTTTTCTTATTGCAGTTTTCGTAATGGACGGCCTCGTAAATTGTTGTAAATCGTAAATCTCTTAAAGTATATATATTCTGGCAAGTCGTCATATTCGGAATGCACCCAAACTAAAGGACACGCCTACAACGCCCATAGTATCGGCTAGACTGCTGTAAATCGTGCAATCGCTTTTCTCTTAACTGGAAGACAAATGTATCCATTTTAGTTTTCATAGAAGCCTAAAAGAAGTATAAAAGGGAATTTTTTAAGGAATTTAAAAAAATTTTTAATGCAAGATATGTAACACTTGGTAAATCCGTCATTATTCAAATTCCTAAACATGTAGCACATGAATAGTTAAACAGATAAATGCACAAAAATTATGTCGGACAAACTCAATTGTGTTGCAATATTTTGCAATATTTGTATCGAGTTGATTTGTAGTTGAGTTTACGGCAGAGGAAAAGCTAATATTCTCTGTAAGCAGAGATGGAACACTCGATCCTTTAACTGATTTCGCCAATGGCACATCCATAAGTTTTATTGTTGACGACGAGGACGAAGAGGTATGATGGCGAGCAACATGAATAGATGTACAAGACTAAGGCGAAGACGGAGGTGAAGTGCCGCAAAATGTCATGAGATGTTTACTTAATTCCGAAAAACAATTCCTTGTGTCCGTGGAAAGCTTATAAAAGTAAATGTCTCGCTGCCTGCAATCGGGACATGCTAAGCGTACTCCTTTCGAAGGATCTAGAACTGCACATTTCTTATGTCAATAACGTTCGAAAAGCTAATGAATCGCTCGGAATCAGGAGTTGTTTTGGCTCGACATGATGTAAATAAAGAATCCATGTCAGAAAGCATCAGACAAAATAGAGATTGTGAAAAAAGAAAAAAAAAAAAAATTCGTCGCGTATTCAAAATTTTTATCCAAGTCCAATCTTTAACTAGAACGCGAACTTCACACTATCAAAAACAACTATAAACGCCGCAAATGATGGCAGATATTTGGAAACAACAAGAAAGACACATCTTAATGAGAACACCGAGTGCTAATCGCGAAAAACAAAGCACTATCCACACAGAGCAATGCGGTAAAATAAACATTACAACAATAGATAAAATAAAACAAATTTAAACACTTTTATAATTGTTTAGGCTTTAAAACCTTATAGAGCAATTGTTGAGGTGAGGGCCCGAAAATTCTCTCGCTCTGTTTAAGAGAGAGACTTTTCGATTTCTAGCTCTCGCAAGTTATTTCTTTTCTCACTCGTCAATCAAAGCTTGTCAAGTGCAGATCAAAGGCGCGTGAAGTAAACAATTATTAATCATCAATGCTGAGCATAAATGCTGAGCTATTCGCACGTTTGTAAAACTGTTTAGCTCAAAAGTATTTATTAAAAAGCGAATTAAAAATAGAAAAAACAAATTGAAATACAACCACCCCCCAAACAGCAATAAAATAAAAGGAGAATTAGAACATTTTTACATGCAAAGTAAAAAATACGACCACAGCGCGCGCGCAGAGTTGCCAGACTCCATATTATATGCGGCGAATTCTATACTTGTCTTCTATACTTCGTCTACTTATTATATACGCAATGCGATGCCACAACATGATGCTCTAGATGTTTTCCACGTATTTGTAACGAATATCCCCGCAACGTGCGATGTACAAGATTATTTCTCCGCATATATCTACTTGCCTGCATCTACCTAGATACCTTATAAACAAAGAAAACGCCCGCGTGTTGTACCGAGTACATAATGATTCTCGTCCGCCGCACATAATTTGGTTATGCTGTGTACCACAAACGCCGCAGGATAAAAGTTTTATTAAGTTTATGCCGATATATGTATAACCCAAAAGAATTTAGGATAGATCCAACTTTTATTACACCGATTCATATTCAGCATAATTTTTTGAGTCGAAAATTTGGTACATTGACGTGTTTCGGCCCAAGAACTAACCCTGTTACACATAGTTCGCATCAGACCATTTTTGCAATCACTCCCAATACAATGCCTTATTATGAAAAAAGTGAAAGCTTATCGACAAGGTTATATTATTTCCGCACAGTAAATTGGTGGAACCGAGTCAGAATGGACATGGCGATGGCTGGAATTTCCTTTCATATAAACCTTCTTGCTAACACCAAACTTTCATATGCCAAAAAGTTCTAGTTTTTAGTATTTTATGTTAAAAACTGATCCATAACATCAACTTGACATAAAAATTAACTGTAGCGCATTTATATTATGTAACGTGGTTCTCATGAAAATAAAGGTTTTGTGAGGTATCGCAAAATAATTTCCAGTTGCTTGTAAGTAAGGACCAATAAAATGTTTAATAAGAAAATTTAATTTGCTAAATTTGGATATCAATTCACCTTTTGGGCGTATCCCCATAGAGGGGGTTTCATGAAAAATATGCCTTTATATAAAAATAAGATATAGTTTTTAGTATGTTGTTACGAAAACGAATGGGGACTTGTTCTAGGCGAAGTTGCGTAGAACATGTCGACCTTGCCCGATTATAATTTTTTCAGTAGTTTTCTTTCATTAAAGGGATTAGGTCGCCTTTTCATGCCTATTAACTTTTATTTTCTTTGTGAATATGTTACTCGACAACGAGTTTGCGTCCGAGATAAAAAATGAGATGTGAACTCGACATTGAAAAAAAATCGTACGTTTACGAAGCTTCGAAGTTGTTCGATATCATAACCTATCAATTCCATTTCGAATATTACTTTCGACTTCATTTACTCACTCATTTGCTTATCAACTCCGCCACATTTTCTCTCTGGATTAGTTTATACCAAACAAAACGACCGCTTCCAGAGAGTATACTGTTTTTTTCCAACAATTTAGTTTTAAAGGAAGGTTTCTTTCGATCATCTCTCCCTTTCACTTTGAAAATAGAGAAATTCGAATTGTTTCTTCAAAGGAATATAGCTAGTGGAATTATAATTGCTGTCAACTAATTGAAGCTAGTGAAGATTCAGGCACGAGTTTTGATACAGTCAGTCGATGTAAATTAAAATATGGTGCCAACAGAAAAAAGAGTTGGTCGTTTGGATAAGCCCGCGCCATTTAGTTGGAAAATGCCTAGTCATTTACACCGTTGTGTGGCACAATGGAATTCTCGCTACTTGCTATTAACAGGTTTATATTCACAGTTCAATTTCCAAGTTGATTGTGCAAAAACAAAAGTTTGACAGTCTCTCAGCCGTAAGTTTTCATGAAAACTTGTTTTCCTCGAGATTTATTTTCCAAATTTTCAACACTTGAAATTATTTTTTCCACCTGATTAGCTTCACTGTACAAATGATTTATCATTCATAGCATTTATATATATGTGTGCGTATGAAAAAATATATATTTAAACATAGCCACCCAGCAAGCCAACCACCTAGCAATTCTGATAGCTTTTCATAGCCATTATTTAGACTTGACTACAGCACTATATGTGCAGAGAAAAACACCTGCTGCTTGCTGGGGTAACTATATTCATTGAACATAATTACAGCATCTTTGCTCGCCTTGAAGCGAATCCTTGCTACCCTTCATTGTGAAGGAAGGAAAATTATTCAGTTCTTAGTAAACAAATTAGAATCATTTTTTATAAAATCTCTATAAGTTTATAGTTTTCCAGTAAATATATGACAAGACGTAGGATTGACATCTCCATTGTTTTCCTAGTTAGTGATGAGAGCATTTTATGATTATTGGGCTACTATGTTAGATAGGTCGCATCTCCAAATCTTATAAGGGGAAGTCAACCATATTCAATATTTGCGTTTCAGAATTCTGACATTTACTTAGTGGGCTCTAGGTCATTTATTGTTACAAACGGAATAACAAAATTTGTAGCCCCTCACTTCTTGTGAGTAGGAGGTAAGCTGATATAAGAGGAAAAATTGTAAAAATCGTAGATTCTAGCAACGACCTTTATCTCAAA
The DNA here is from genome assembly GCA_001077435.1 of Glossina morsitans morsitans. NCBI lineage: Eukaryota > Metazoa > Arthropoda > Insecta > Diptera > Glossinidae > Glossina > Glossina morsitans. The sequence continues at coordinate 28,348 of CCAG010012124.1, forward strand.
TATCCCGCTGTTAATATTAACGTTATTTGATAAATGTTTATTAAGAAGAAATTTACTCCCATCTGTTAAAAAGATGCTGTTGTATAAATAATTGTACTTAACACTTAATGAAAAAAAAATGAACTTACATCTGGAACATGCTGATGAAGAACTACACGGTTTCTCGTTGCTTATGAAAATGCAAATCAATTATCAAAATTTATCAAACAAGCTTTTTTACCCTTCAATTTTCGATTTTTTCTAATGAAAACTTTTTTATATGTGTATGAGTGAACACGAAACAAGCATGAAAGTTATCCTCTCTATTAAAGTTTATATATAAATCCAATTGCACCCAGTTTTGAGAAGTGGACCGTCTCACAACATGCTCTCATTGACCCTTTTATAATTACTGCAGCATTCAGAGACTGCCGGAAACTACATCTGTACTTGTACCAATGGGTACAATTGTACTCTGATGCATGATTAATTTCGCGGAATCTGTTAATATAAGGTGTTGCACATTTTATGGAAAATTGAAATTTGCCGCTATATTTGTGCGATAGTTTTTGATAAGCATGAGCTTGAAATGAATTGTACACCTGAACATGTGCAGGTGGTTTGATGGAAATATATTGAGAGATTTTTGTCACTGTACAATGTTTGATATCATTTATTGGGCAAGATTAATAATAGACTGCGCGATATAAAAAAAGCGTTTGCGAGGTAGCATTTCTGCGTATTGTTGACATGAAGACACTTTCACGTCTCATCAAGCGGGTCAAATTCGGCATGCTTTGCAATTTTACTATGAGAAGAACTGAAAAAATTTGAGAAAATGGTGCGCAAGTCCGCAAATAACTTCACGATTTTCGGTCAACATACGTTATCGAATGCAAAAACTTGTAGACTGAACGCTTAATATCAAAAGTGGATCTCGTTCTGGTCGATTACTTACAGAAAAGTCGACGAAATCTTATAAAAATTCGAAAAGAATGGACATCTAATTCGGCCGGTATTAAATATAGATCAAAAAACGGATTTAAACCTGTTCGTAAAGCTGGATATGTGAAACAGCTCGGCGTTTGTATACCGAATCAATTGGCGATAAGGAATTCATCGTTGCTGAAATGCACCGAAATTGAAATAAATTGTTACTGGTGGTTCAAAATAGAAAGAATTGTAGTCAAAGAAGAATGAAACGCCGTAAACGATTTCGAAGCCAGAAAGCACACCCTGTAGGCTTCCGATTTGTATATGGTGGTATTGGAAAAAAATCGTATATTATGAGCTTGCATAACCCGATTAAACGAATAACTCATATCGTGCCATAAGCAATTGAAGCATCATTCGCAAAAGGACCAGAATTCATGTCAAATTTTTAAGCTTGGCTGGGAAATTCTGAAGCACCCACCATTTGTTTCGGTCCCTGCGAAGCGCCCCTGATGTTCTTAGATTGTTTTAATCGAGTGCTGTTGAAACCCAAGCTGTTCGTTGATAAATTGAGATATTTCTGGACAGATGGAATTATGAAACTTCCCGAGAAATGGAAAGATCGTAGATAATGACGGCATTTGCATAAACTTTGTTTGGAATAGAAAAAAATTAAATGAAAAGAAAAGGTAACGAAAAATGTCTCAATAATATTATATCCGAAAATTTATATATAAAACTTTTAATTGATTTTCGTAGGCACGATTAAGGTAACCTTAAAAACTGCTTCCAAAGGCAAAAGTTTAAGAAAAAATGGGACTTGATTTGATACTCTCCAATCTGTCAACTTAAAGATGTATATGAGGAGATCTCATTTACGCGCTATAAAATTGTACACAGAAGCAATACACGGACGTAGAAATATTGCAGCGTGTCCGACGCATCTGATGTGACCCTACGCGCAGCAAAATAGTTCTAAAATTCTCGATCCTCGTTAATAGATAAGTCGACAACACATTTCGAGCTTATTATTTTTTTCTTATTAGTTAGTATTTTTATTAAATAATTATTAACATTTTTTTACCTCCCTTTTTTTAAACTTATTTTCGACGAAAATGAATTAAATTTTTTTTATTCTTGAATTGTACTGCATATAATTCACTTATCTTTACACTTAAATGCTTTTAATCAATATTTATAAAATTTATCATTGCTGATGCTTTCAACTGCAAACGGTTTTGCTTAATTAACAGAGTGTATGTTAATTATGAGCCCTTTTATTTTTATGCTTTTTGTCTTTTCCTTTTTTCGGTTTCTCTGCAAAAGTTTTCTGAATAGATAGATATATATATTCGTTACTGAAATTAATCTTTTTAATTGAAAAAAGAAGAAGAGGAGAAAGAAAGTGTAAAAGCTTTGCATCGTTCAATGAATTAAAGACTGACCATATGTACGAGTAGGAAAATAAGAAGGAAAAGAGATAAGCAAGCATTCATGTGCGCAAAAGTTGCCAATTAACAGCGAAATGTAAGAGAACGAAAAAAGAAATTTTTAATTGGATTGACTCGTACCTCTTGCTAGTCACCACCTATTCAAGCAGCCGACTTAGAATTTAGACGATCAATAATGTAAACTTTGCTAAGCAATGAACATATTTCTGTTTATGATTCAAGAAAATACGTACATGTCCTGCGATTTGAAGAGTTTTATCAGTGAAGTTAATGACTCGCACGATTTTTACTTCATACACTCTTACCTAACATCAACACAAGTTAAACTTTCCAGTCTAATGTGCGCGTGTTTGTAAACGACTTTGTAGGCCCGCTCTAACAAATGTTTTTCTTTCAAAACTCAAGCTGTTATCCATTACATCTCATAGCATTTTATTTAGGTGGTGATCTCGTCGCCCTGAAGTTAGAATATTCTTGTTAAATTTTATATCTGCCGCAATTTTTATGATCCCGGCGGTTGTCGTTAAAGACAATCGACAAAGGGGCGAACGGATAAATACACAAGAAAAATATATGTATTGTACGAGAAGTATATTATGCGCAGTTCTGAGTGTTACAAACGGCAAGGTATTTCACACACTCTTTGGTGATAAGCATACATGCAGAAATTTTATTTAAAAGAGAAAATTATCAAAACGACCGCAAAGGACGAAGTAAGAAATTATTAAAAAGTAAAATGCTTCTAATTAAGGATCGAGGCGAAAATGGAAGAGAACTGTAAGATAATTTATGAGAATTAATTTTAAACAAAACAGAGAAAGCAGAAAAAGACAGAATTAAGCAATTAAAAGTCGAAGACATACACTTACAATGCTCTGCTGATAATTATTTTGCAAAAATTTTATGCATAACAGTTATGCATAAATCCCCTGAAAAAAAAAATATCACGTTCATAATAAATGTAAATATAACATTTTGTGCAAAATATTATGTTACTGCCAGTAGGTTTTTATTTTATTTTAATTTTATTGCATGTACAAACCGAAAAGTTAATAAGTTGGTGTTAAGTAGGAGTGAAGGTAAGCTTCTTTGTGTTGAACCGAAAAATATAAACACAGAAGAAATGAAAACATTATAATCGACCAAGTGCAGCTATCAAACGCCTTATCGAGCGTCATCTAATGCAACTCTTCAGCAATATAAGGACGTACCATCATTCGCGGGAAATGTTATTTTGAAATCGGATCCCAAAAATATGTCTATGCAATCAAAATTTATATGTCAAATTACATACATTTTGCCCCTATTTTAGTTATAAATATTATATTAATAATTATACATTTTTTATATAAAAGCGGTTACATGGGAAGGAGGTGAAAGAGTTGTCGCATCCTTTCCAAATCTTCTATATTCATTAACTATGCTAAAATAATCTCTCTTAGTGGTTTCTGTCGAGAAAGAATAAAATTGGAAAAATTCTTTTCATACCTACAATGATGAATCGATGGGCATAACATAAGAATGGGTCTTTCCCAAACACTTCCACGCAAACTTAACATATCCCCATCGCAAATGGCATATGGTTTTTTGGGTTCAGTATCAGTTTTTTGCAGTTAACAATCCAAATCATTTGAAGATGGTACAGCCTACCGATGAAAAGAATTAACAAATGAAAAAGAGTTGATTTCTGAAATTTAAATCAAGAAAAGACATTCGAAAAAGTCTTTCGCATCCAAATGCTGCAAATTGCTTCGGAAATTGACGGAAAGCTACCAAAAAAATGTAGATATGCAGATATATTAGCAACGAAAAAGGAAAGAAAGAGGTAGTGAAAGAGAAAGAGAAGGAGAGACATAGAGAAACTTGGAACACCTTTGTACAACGATTTATTGTGGTAGCCATTTAGTTTGATAACTAGCACTTTAATTCTGTGGGCCCTGAAATATCCTCCTGTTTGTTTTGAAGAAAGCCACACCATTCTTTGAAAATCTTCAATGCACAAAGTGCGTGTAACGTCCGCGAACAAATTAAGATAGGGGGTCTGTCAGTCTGTTTCCACCAAAAATGTCTCGATAACGGCATGCCGTTATGGGACATCGCATGATTTTGCGGTTCTTTGCAAATAGCGGCTAGCCGTTATGTAAGCAAAGAGAGCAAGAAATGGCAAAGATCATGCGAGCAGAGTTTTGGTGGTGAGTTTTTGTTTTGTCTGCAGTCAGAAAAAGTTTGGCGATCGAAAGGAAAGGACACAACAGTGAATCTAAAGAAGCGACATCTTTTTAAAGTTCGCGTGTAAAGAAGGTAAAATAGCGCTCAAAACTTACAATTTTGCAAAATAATGTTTAATAATAATGGAAAATTAAATTATTAACTAGAACTTTATAAAAACAAAATACAAATCGGTAGGAATAAAATAATTGATAAACGTTAAAAAAAAAAAATGTGCTTGTGTCGAGTAAAAAAATGTAATGAAATCATCATTACTGCTATTTTCGATAAATTTCCATGTATGCAATATAAAACTGCAATATAAAAATGCATGTACGAATGAGTGTATACAATTATGTAAAAAAAATTGTGTATTTGATAGAAAAAAAAAAATACATATAAGAACGAACAAAGAAACAGTAAGAAAACCATTGGTTAAATCAAGGCTACGGCATAAACTATAAAACAGAAGTTTTTTTTTTGGACAAAAAAAAGAAAAATAAAAATCAAAGAAAACCAAGCTCAGGCTTTGATACGAGAAGCTGATTCTCGCAACCGCCGACTAATCGAACAGGATGAAGCACAGTGTGAATCGCTTATGGCAAGATCTTAGTAAATGCGTGGAACGACGCCTTGACAACTTGAAAACAATTGCTGGTAAGGAGGATAGCTTGGAAAATCGTCTACTCGCTTGGGAGGAGGCTTTGGCACGTTTACACTAGGTTAAGTGACAAGATAAGGTAAGAAAGAAAAAAAAAAAAAAAAAAAAAAAAAAAAAAAAAGGAGGAAATATGACGATAGGCTAAGCGAAGGCGTTTCAGGCAGGGGATGGAGTAGTGCGAGTGCGTGGAACGGGCCAGGGACAGGGACAGTAACGGACGGACGAATAACTGACATACGGACTAAGGACCAGACCGACAACATTATTATATCTATGTATAATTTTTTTTTTAAAGATAGTCTTATGTTACATGCGTTTTGTAGTCTTTCCCAGCAATACGGAACGGAATACGGAAAGGCTGATAAGCTCATATTTGACGAAAGCTTCCACTTGGTAGCAGCTTTTTCACGCCGAGTTTGTCAATTAAAACTTAATATGTTATGTTACGTCGACATAGTTTTTATCAGGCTTGCAAGTTTAAGCAAATCAGCCACCGTTCATCCGTAATATTGCAAAAGGAAATCATATCAAATCTTGGACGTCTTAAAGATAAATCCTCATTAATGTCCCTATGCGCTCATACCAAATTCTTTAGCATTGCATCTGAAACCGAGCTGCATCCCATCGCATTCACTACATCATGAAAAGTTTACTCCGCGTATATGTTTTTTTTAAAGGAAAGCGGAATCATTGCGACTTCTCAAGTTTTCCATTTTTTTTTTGGCAAGTAAATGACTAGGTGAGTTGACACGTCGATATAGGTTTTACGTGACCACCTATAGTAATAAATGTTCAATTCTACGGCACTCGGCGACACAAGGGTCAAATACGAAGCCATAACCTACCCCAACTAATAATGGTGAGTGCCGAAAGGGCCAGAATGGCAAAAACGAATATCGGTCAGATCCTTCATTCCATCCAACCATATTTATGGTTAGATTTTTAGATCTGTATGGACGATCATGTACAGCAGCGCTTTACGTGGTTTTTGAATTTATATCGCCAACGTGAAATAAAAGAGTTTCTGATGAAATTTATTAAATGATTTCAGAAATCGACAAATAAGTAATCGACAGTAGATGTAGAATCCGCCTTAAATATATCATAAAGAAAAGAAAATGTATGACAAAAAGGAATGGGAAATGTGATTATGGCACACACATAGACGAAAAAAAACTGAGATGAAGAAAAATTGTGATTGCGCTTTACTTAAAATGCTTTGATAGATTTGATTTCATTTTTTTTTCTTTTTTCGTTAAATCATTCAGAAAAAGAGGAAGAACTCTCATACCGATTCTCAATAACCAAAAATTACGATTCCTCCTTCCCTTTAGCATTGATTGATTTTTAATCCCGTTGGAAACAGTTTCTTTTTCAATTCTCCTCTTTCGATGTCGTTAGTCATTTTCGTTTATATGCTTTTCATTGCGAAGAGCAAAAGAGAGGGTTGACAAACTTTACCATCCCCTTTGTAACAATGCTTTCAAAGACGCCGTTAACACTAGCAAATTCTTTATTAAATTCAGAAAAATTCTCGATTAATTTAATCAGATTTAATCAGAAAACAGGCAAAACCTAGAGGTAGAAACTTAATACTTGATTAGCACACTCTAACTTGGTAAGTGGATATAACGTTCGAGAATGATTTTAATTAGAAGGACACTTACACGTTTGCAAAATGCTGCGGGTTATGAAAATATTTTTCTACAAAACCTGCTAACTATAGCAGATATTTTTTCGGGGCGACTATAGCTTGCTTATTGTTTAGATATTAAATTTACATTCAACCGAAATGTCATTTGCATTTAATAGTCATTATATTGTGACAGAATGCTTATATGCTCATATGCATAGACAACTACACGCCATATATAAATATATATGTATATATATGCATATGTAACGATATTTCCTAAATGCATTTCTTTTTAAATTGAACAACATGCCAATTAGTCTAGAATATAAATGCTAAACCCAGCCATTAGTTTTAGTACAGCAAAAAGTATATGTATATAAGAATGATCCCTTATAAAGACATAAAATCAAACCATAGAGCGAAAGAGACACAAGGAAAAAAAAGGGGAAAACCTCGAAAAATATCTTTTGACTTAACTAATAGCACAAAGACAATGACACACACATACCACACTGCTGGATGTTTGCATGTGTATGACGACAAGAATTGAAAGAGTGCTTAAAAACGTCACATGCATGCATATCTACACGTGTGTATATACAAGCAGCAGCGATGCTAGTTTTCGCACATTAAAATGTATGTATAGATGAACAAGCATTGAATTTGTTTGAACGAATTGTTGTTGCTGCTTTTGTTTTTATTATTATTTCTTTTGTTTTTTGTTTTCACATGTATTTATTCTTTCGTTCACTTTTTTTTTTTTTTATTTTTCTTTTTATTTTTTTAGTTATCATTGTAGAGTCATTTAGTACAACGGGAACGAAAGAATAAAAGCAGCGTCAACTCTATATGACTGCATGGGTAGTATCTATATATATATATATATGTGTGTATATACATGTCTATATGTGTATGAATATTTTATGCTTATAACGAAATGCATTGAATTTTTAACACACATATTTATATTTGTATTCAGCTCACTCGTTCATGTAAAGTCCCATTTTACATATATTTATATATCAAAGTAATTAAAGTGTAATGTTAAGCCATTAAAAGGACATTAGCAAATGAAAATGAAACGTCGCAGCCCAAGAAAGGAAGAATGAGGGGAAAAAGATGGAAATAAAAAGCAAATAATCTTTGGCGAAATTCGCAGAGTGCATAGACGAACACAAGCCGAAAATAAAGGAAAAAATTACTTGGCAAGATTATCGAGAAAAAGTTAAATAATTGAACACGTATCGCAACATGCATACATTGGCTTATTTGTTTTTAGTTACTTTGCAAATGGCTTAAGATTAAAAGAGAAAATATTCATATTCAAATTACATGCAGTTTTCATTTATACTGGCGATATCCTAAAGATGCAAGACTTTAAATTAAACTTGCAGCTGCTTTTGCAGTCCTCCTATGCGAGTTTTATTATCTTTGCAATTTCATTTAGAGCGCCTGTAAGTCCAAACTAGACTTAACTCTCCCGAGAGAGGACAGGAGCAAAATCAGTTCTATCAGAGATCGTGACGAGAAGGGCACGAGGAATCCATTTCTTATTACTGATAAAGTGGAAAGTATGCAGATCGAAGACATCTTGACGAACAAATACAATTAACAAAGCGACATTTTTTTTTCTTCTTACTGATCAGTTGTCAATTTTTGTTAGTTTTCACGAAATTCAAAGGGTAAGCTCTGTGTTTTCAAGTACATATGTTTCACAAATCGATCTAATTTCTACTTATGTTACCGAACTACGCGTTGCCATATAATGATTTGTTTTCGTACATTTATTTAACAAGTACGTAAGTGTCTTCGTATTAGGCGCTAGGATAAACGAAGTAAAACGCTGTATTCAGGTGAGATGCAGTATTATATGTCCTATAAATACAACTTTGCCTAATACAACTACTCGCTTATTTTCGTCACAATATACCCAAAATTAGCGCTTATTGCAATGCGAACATGATTTAAAATGGGCCTCATCCTGTCCAAATTTTCCCGTCCTGTGTTTCGGTGCATTTCGTTATGAATCATTAAGACTTCGTTCATATACGAACATTTTTGGGGGGAGTAACCGTACAAATGGTTCAATTTAAGCCACTTTTAATGGCTACTGACCTTTGATCGTTGAGCTTTTAATGGCAACTGCCCATCTATCAAATTTCATCAGCCACCATTTCGCAAATGAAATCAAAGAATACTGAAAAATATGTCCACGTTAGCTAAGCATAAAATATTTCTTCGGTGGAAATGCACATGGACAGAATATATCGATTTTTAGATTTGTAACCTGATAGAAATTATGGAGTAATTTAAATAACCATCATTTTCGGAATCGATCTAAATTTGTCGGCTCGTCCGATCCTGTCCATGTAAATTTGTGTTCAAGCTACAGTTCTCAATTTTTGAGATATTTTGATCAAATTTACTATACTGGCGTGTTTTGACCCAAAGCCGATCACTGTTGAAAATGGTTCAGATCGGTTCACTTTTTTCGCCCGGTGCACCAGTCCGCTTAACTTTGAAAAGTCTTTATATGCAAAGAAATTTCAATATTCAAAATTTTCCAACAACACTAGCTGACTAAGAGTACTTTAACATTTTGAATTGGGATGACAAATTTAGTTCAGCTGTGGCAATTTCTTGAACCCCCTCTTAACTAACCGTTCCTGGGAAAATTGAATTTTTATATGTTAAAGAGTTTTAATTGTAGCCTACGCTACTTGTGGTGCAGGGAATATTAAGCTACTGCGGACGTATGTAACCCGCAGAAGGGCTTAAGATAAACCCACCTCTTCCTTTTTATACCGATCGATTCAGAATCATAATCTGAATTTTTCTAAGCTTGTCTGATGTCTGTCCATGTAAATTTGTTTGCAAGCTACAGGTCGCAATTCTTTAGATATTTTAATGAAATTTGGTATAGTGACGTGTTTAGATCCAAGGACGATTGCTATTGAAAATAGTTCGGATCGGTCCACTTTTTCGACCAATCCCCATACAACGCCCTATTCTGAAAATTCGTTATATGGAAAAAAATTTTAATTTTTAAAATTTCTCGGCAAAAGTGGCTAAGTAGTAGCATTTCGCCATTATAAATTGGCATGAAAACTTTGGACCGGCTGGGGCAATTTTTGAATACCCTCTCATATAATAAAAACTGAAGTTCATGTGACACAAAGGTATAATTTTCAACTCTTCATGATGAAAATTATATCATAATAGCAATTTAACATAAAAAAATTTGGACCATCTCGGCCCATTTTTTAGATCCTACCCTAATAAGGATTTTCACGAAATTGATCCTTTATAGAGAAAAAAATCTAAATTTTAATATGCGGTGATGAAAGTTGACCCATAATAGTAAGCTCATACAAAAATGAACTCTCCAAATTTTGGACTATCTATGCCTATTTTTGGATCCTGCCCTATGTAAGGATTAAACTTGTACTCCATTAGATTGCGGGTTTCCCCCGTTTCCCCATAAATACGCACTTTATAAATATGCCTTTATGTAGAAACAAAATATAATTTTTGTGTTCTATAATAAAAATAAGAATTATGTCAGACAAGGTGTTGTAGAGTATTCAAAGATCGGCCCTGCTTGTCCTTGTTTTTACTTGTTTTCAACAGTTCATGGTGAAAATTGATTTATAGCACAAAATTGACAAATAAGTCATTTCTACCGAATATGTGCTACATAGGTCTATTTTTTGAATAATATCGCAATATAAGGATTCTTAGGAAGTGCGAACCTTTGTATGCCAAAAATGCCTATTTGTTAATGTTTTATGATGAAAATTTGTTCATAATAATAATTTGATATTAAAATTAAATGAACCAAATTTGAACTGCTTGGATCTATTTCTTGGAACACACTCCATATAAAATTTCTTATGAATAGCAAACCCTTCAGAAATAGTTTTAACTCTTAACACTTTATGATGAAAATTGGTCCATAGTAGCAACTTAACCAAAAAGAAAATAACTTTAGCTTTAATACCCGCATATGTCTATTTGTCAGACCGTAATATACACAGGAATTATCATTAAAAGCAAATGGCGAGAAAGTCTATTTCCTACTTTTTTATAACGGAAACTGGAAAATAATAAAAATTTTACGAACTAAATTAAGTATCCTAAATTTGGATCATGGCATGCGATGTTTAGGACATCCTTCAATATGCGGGTTTTCGTGGGAAGTATACATTTGCATGGAAATAATGTGTAATTTTTGTTGAGTTATTACCGAAACGGGTAAATGACGCATATTAGATGAGATGGTGTAAGATATGTAACGATCGGCCTTCTTGTACTATAATGTTCTTAGTTGTTTTATATGTATTTGCACGAAAAAGTGGGTATTTAAATTTCGTGCGAAAGCGATTAAAGCCTTGCTTCTTTTAAATAGAATAATCACTTGGTATGAGATATTCACCAATTTTTTGTCAGAATCAAATTTGCTTTACTCGATGCAATTAAAAATTCTGAAATTAAATAATTATATTAAACTTGTAATCTATGCCGTGTTCAAGTTAATGAATACTGAAAAGCACTTCTATCTGAGTGTGTTGTAAGAAATTTGCAAACAAAATAAAAAAACTGTACGAAATTATTGTCTTAATTACCATAAAGAAGTTGAGATAACTATTTGGTAAAATTATTATTCTAACATATTGAACAAATTTTATCTAGAAAAACAAGATAATAACAAGATTAATAATTAATGAATTGCTTAATTTGTTCGTTACGGCAACGTTATTCGATATGGTATAACGCAACGTTCGCAAAACGAAAGGGTTACAGATGAGATTTAAGCAGCAAAATATTAGTTTTATCAAAAGCCTAATGTTTATTTGGGAAAGTTGGATTTGACACGTTAGAGTGATTCAAAGGGGCATGGTGTCTGTAATGAAAGAAAGTGCAAATTGCTGAATGATACGGGTCCTAAGGTAAATGAAAACGTGGAGGGCGGCTTACAGCCATGTCCGGGAAATAAGCAAAGCAAAGATCCAGCAATCGGCCATTAGAATTAGAAGTATGGTTGTACTGAAGTATATTGCGATCAAATGCTTCATTGAACAACACAATAGCTCTATCAGATGTTGAAGTGGGAACCATACAGCCAGAATTATCACTGTAACACCAAGTGACTTGTGGCAAATTGAAGGCCCACAAAGCTATGACTATAGGTTTACACTATTCGGCCACCAATACAGACAGCATGTTTCTTACAATAGAGATATCCGCGTAAGGGGGAAATAGGAGCAAGTTACATATAACTGCTTACTGCCGATTTTCGGCCGAATGGCTATAAATTCAACGTCGGGAAGAGTAGGAAGCTCAAATGAATAGGACTGTGCTGTAGCAGATAAGGCAATTAAAACGTCAGCGCAAGTGCGATCTATTAGATTTTTTCTGAAAACCTTGAGAGAATTGTGAAAAAGTTCAAAAATATGAAAATAGTGTTGCATGAAACTCAATTAATTCAAACCCGGAAATGCATTATGCAAGAATGTGAAGACAAACATAGAATTAAAACAAGTCAAACTGTATAGAAACCGAATTTCAGAAAAATTAATAAATTAAAAGAGAACGTGCTACAACTTTCACAGCCGAAGCCAGAGCTATCCTCCACGCTGCGAACCTTTCCCATAAGGATAAACTCAAAATCGTCATTGTTATTGACAATTTGTCTGTATTGAAAGCTATACGGATTCTTTCGACTTCGAGATGGAGCACCATCAACAAATTAAGGAATATCATTACAACACCCAGCGAAAAAATTAAAATGCTTTGGGTACCAAGTCATATCGGTTCCTTGAGAAATGAGCAGGCTGATCGAGCGGCGAAGTATGCTGCTTCTGCGCCTCTAATTATGGATGATATCATGGAAAAGTTGGATCTTCAAAGGTACATTGGAGGAAAAGTTAAAGAGAAAATTACAGAAGGAAATCTACGATACCATCATCAACACTACTCTTCTATTAATTCTCAATTAATTCCACCTTTATATCCAACAAATGTTGAGAAAATCAAGATCAAAACATTTTCGAGAATTCGTCTTGACCATACAATTGAGACCCACCAATGGATCTTAAAGAAGTCTACCTCCCGAATCTGCATTTGTGGACAAATTCTCACTATAAAGCACGTTGTCTGTGACTGCCTTAACTTTTCCTTGGCTAGAAGTATTGCATTTGGAACGACCAACCCTATGGACGTTCTACAATCAGCTACAGAACATAAGATCAATACTATATATTATTTTATTATAATTACTAGGCTCAATATCTAATCTACCTTTATAAATTAGAGCCGATAGCCTTTGTTGCTAGTGCTCAATGTCTTTTTTTTTAGTCTAAGAATTTATTTCATTAGTCTAAAATTATAATAATAATAATAAAAGAGAGTATAAAGCCGACGGTATTAGATGCTTTAAGAATATACCCTGAGAAATTATTCTCTGGGTAGATTAATAATAATAAGAGTAATAATAAAAGAGACTAACTCTTTATTGTTTAGGGAAATTCTCTGATAATTCGAACTGGAAGTCACGCATAAAATTTGCGCAGCCATAGGTAAATGTTTCAAAACATTTGAATTGTTAGAGTGCTCTTCTACGAAATACGTAAACTAAAAGGATGAGCATTATAGAAGAACTGTTTTAATTTCCGCATCAGAGGGTACTTAACTGTAACAATAATAACTATTTTTGTAAACATAACGCAAGCATTTTACTTAGCTTTAAAGTCGAAAAATTATAAAACATATTTTGAAAAAGATATGGATCGGAATGAAAATAAGGTGCTTCAAAAACGTTGCATATCTTGATCTCTTCCTAATAACTCTATTGCGGAAATATTGATTATGAAATGTTACATTCGATATACTGGATATCGGTCAACTTTCAGAGCAGACAAAAAGCCATTAAGTTGATTAAGTTTCTTGTTTATATTCAACAATTGTCGGGCGCAGGAAAGTCAAATTGATGAGGAGACAAATGAAAGAATCTGTAAGTGTCTTAAATTCGCTTAACTTGATGGAGACTATTCGAATAGAGTGAAGCGATATCTATATATATATAAATGTATATAAATCTTGAAACCGAAAAACTTCCATCTATCGACTCGCTGACACAAGTTTTCAATGAAATCATTAGAAACTGCGATCAAGCAGCGGAGACTACACTGTGGAAACTAAATTACATCACAAAAAATATGTTTACAAATGTATACATTTGGGGCGAACCTCAAAAGAACTCTCAGGGAACTAAGAATTTCATATAGGTATTCGCGGTCAGCAAGTGGTGAAATAGAAAAAAGGCAACATCAGTTTCTAAAAATTAAAGAAAATATTCTTAACTGCGGATGCAGAAACAGACAAAGTTTACCAATTGATCCATCTGCTTGGGAAATATATGTATCAAGTTGGAATTTTCTTATTACGAAGAGAGTCCCTCTGGGTACGGCTCGAGATCAGTTACATGCTGCAAGCTAATTCCTCCTAAATCCTTATTTTAAAGGTTAGTCTGTAAACATCAACGCAGGATTTGACCAACAACTGTAAAATAGTAAATTTAAACCTCAGATATTTCAAACGTGCGTTTCTTTAACAACGGGCCGGTCAGATTCATTGAAGTAGTCGCACTGGTCAAGGATATCAAATACTTTTGTAAGTCACAAGCAGAACGAAAACTGTAACACACTTTCATGGTTTGGTGACCGCTATAGGAATGATCATAAATCAGAAAAACGTAATAAAAGTGTCTTCGGTCTTCAAAATGGGAGAATTTGTTTATAATTTGCTATTATTTCAAAACTACTTTTGCGCTGGGATTATCGACGGATTTTGAAATTCATCAGCAAATTACCCTTTGATTCATCAGCAAATTACCCTTATCCTATAACTAACTCGGTTTCAATACCCAATTTGGTTATTTCTGATGACGAAATGTAATGGGTTGACTTCTCTGAAATACAGTTGTGCGCCTGGACCTGATGGAATTCCATCATGTGTACTTAAGCCTTGCGCTACTGAGCTTTGTGGTGTTATCACTAAGATTTTTAATTTGTCTCTGAATCTAGGTGTTTTCCCTTCGTGTTGGACGAGTAGTTATCTTATTCCTATTCACAAAAGTGAGAGTAGACAGCTCGTGGAGAACTATAGAGGCATTGCCAAGCTGAGTGTTTTACCTAAACTATTTGAGAGAATTCTGACTCAGCGTTTGGCCTTTGCCATCAAATCGTATATTTCTCCACTCCAACATAGCTTCCGAAAAGGAAGTTCTACGGTCACTAATCTTTTAGAGTTTACTTGTCAGGTTTTCAAGGCATTTTCCAATGGCTCTTGCACTGATGTCATATACACTGATTTTAGCAAAGCGTTTGATTTGGTTAACCACAAATTACTTATCTTTAAACTTCAAGCCGCTGGCTTCCCTTCCCATTTAGTGAAATGGATAAGCTCTTATTTGCATAATAGGTCATTCAGGGTTTTGTTTAACTTCACCACGTCATATGAATTCCACGTTTCGTCAGGAGTACCTCAAGGTAGCCACTAAGGACCCATTTTATTTAATCTATACATTAATGACTTGCCTTCGGCGATTAAATCTAGCCAGATCTTAATGTATGCTGATGATGTGAAACTGTTTTCTTCTTTTTCCTTAGAATCGCAATCACATCAGCTTCAAACTGACCTAAATAAATTGGTGGCATGGTGCTCTTCAAATTATATGACACTAAACCTAAAAAAATGTAAGAAGCTTTCTTTCTCTAGAAGGAAGTCATTCATAACCCATTACTTTATAGATTCGCACAAGTTGGAGGACGTTGAGTCGTTCACAGACCTAGGCGTCCTCTTTGACCGTAGGTTACGTTTCAATTTGCACGTTGAGTTCTCGATAAGCAAAGCTAGGTCCGCTCTTGGTTTCATCAAGAGGTGGTCCAAAGAGCTAGATGATCCGTATATTACCAAGAGGCTGTATACGTGTTTGGTTAGGCCTATACTTGAGTACGCTTCTATTGTGTGGTCTCCCTCGTACAGGTGCTATGTAGACTCAATTGAATCTATCCAAAAGCAATTCCTGTTGTTTGCTCTTAGGAATTTGGGTTGGGATCCGTCTGCTTCTCTTCCCCCCTATGAAAATAGGTTGCTTCTTTTGTCCTTACCGTCTCTTGAAAAACGTAGATTTGTTCTTGGCGTTTGCTTTGCAATCAAATTAATAAACGGCGCTATTGACTCGCCGTCATTACTTGGAGAAATAAGTTTTAATGTTCCTAACCGCTTCTCTAGGCATTTTACCTTGGTTAAGGTTAGTCATTGTAAATATAATTATGAGCTGTTAACCCGCTCAGAGTTGTTGCAAGAACCCGAATAGTGTCTATCACCCTTTTTCATTATCGGACACTTTAAAGTCCATTAAAGCAACATTGCTTAATACACGAGATTTGCCATGTCGTACTTAAACTAGCTCTTAATCCTAAAAAGTCACTACGATTCGAAAATTAATTGTTGTTAACTATTATCGGTTGCCAAGCTTATGCATGTTTGCGATGGCTTAGGGGTTCATTTGCAACAGGGTTCTGTACCGGTTGTGGGTGTGGCTCTGTGCTAATTGTGTACATGCTTTTTTTCTTTTTCTTTTTTCTTTTTTTTTTCCTTTTATTTGTTTTATTGTACTTTTACTAAGTTTTTTAATAATAATTAATTTAAGATTTACTTTAAGAGTCATTTGAACTCGACTGTCTTTTTTTCAGTTGAGTTTCTGTATAAGTGTAATAAATAAATAAATAAAAAAAAGTTAAACAAATGAATGAAAGACTTCCGCTAACGATGTTCGATCAATCATGCAATTTAATGCAGAAGTTGATCAGAAAGACAGCAAAATCTATCGACACGAAATAGGAAACGTATAACGTACTTAACGGGAGAAACCATGTGTGAACTTTATAAAAAAAATCTTTTTGTTTGCTGACTTCATAGACTCTTGCAAAAACCTTTTAGAATACGTAGAGAAAGACCGATACCAGAAGAAAGAAAAGAGCGCTGAAAAGACAATCTGTGTGAAATGAACCCCTGCTGGAAAGGTACAATTTAATGTCTTGTGCCTGTTGATTTCTCACCTTCCCCATATATTAGCAGATGTCTTTGGAAAGCGCTTGTGTTCATTTGAAAGCATGAAAATGAATGAAAGTATTTGAAAATATGTCATTCTAATTTCACAGAGACAACCGTTGAGGGGACATGGGGCTAAGAGTTATTCGAAAGGCTTGTGACATGAAGTTTTTTGTGTTGAATATGAGTTCGTACATACAATTCTACAATTTCTCTCAGTTGTCTTCATCATTCCATGCAACTTATAAAGTGCGAACCATCTGATGCTGCCTTCAATAGTTGCAGTAAAAGAAACGTCATATCTTCGAGAAAACAGAATCGGGAAGAATATATTGAAAACGGGAACCCAATGTAGTGCTGTTGGAGAGAATTGTGAGCTAATGCCAAAAAATAATAAAAAATTTTAAAACTTTAAACGCGTTTTCTTCCAACCGACGGCCTGCAACATTCTTTTCGTTCGAGTTTTTTACTAAAAATATATTCTCAATAGTTTCCTTTAATATTATTATTTTGCTACTTTTTCTCTTAGCCAAAAAGACTGTCCAAAGGATCTCTTTCTTAGCAGTTTCCCCCTTAAGTGTACTTCTACACAAAGAAAAAAAAGTTGTCTTCTTCCATATAAAAACGGTTAATAAATTTCTTTGCTTGCTTTAAAAACGTTGCCTTAACGTGTGTGGTTGTGACATCTGGATATTTATTCGCCTTCCGGTTATAACCATGATAAAGCTCCTCATTCATAGAAATTATCTATTTAATATGCTTATCGCAAATACACCAAAACCCCCACCTTTTAAGAAGAATTTCCATAATATCACATTACTTGCAATGCTTTAATTTCGGTGTCAATAGAAGACCGACAAAAATAACAAAACTTGCAAATGCGTCAATAAATCCAAGGACGAAAAACATTAAATCTGTATGCGAACATTGGCAACAACCAACTGTACATCAGCTCTAGAAATCCAGAGGGCGCCAGTGAACAACCAAAACAAACAGGCAACAACTGTAGACAAAAAGAAAAAAAAAGTTATTTAAAACTAAAATCACAAAGTCAACTTTGACAACATTTACTACTCATACCAAATTCCTTGATCATCATCATCATTATGGTCGTCATCATCGTCAACATCTCACACAAAGACAAGTTAAACATGTTATGTGCTACTAACTGAAAGGTAACAACATACTAAATATTGTACCGGGCATAACGTCACATACATACCAGCGGAACGTACAGGAGTTGTTAATAGTTTCGTGTCTGTGTAGAAGCAGAGCTAAAGCTTTAAAACACTCTTTTTACTATTCTTTATCTGTACGCGTAGCTTTACTACATAGAAGAAACAAACACAACAATGTAATTAGTATTCTGTTGACACTTTAATCGTGATTACGCCGGAAAACGTACGCGTCAACATGCTGACAGCCAATTTTAGAAAATTTTACATTACAGACCAGACTACAAATGCCCCGCCATAATAGGAAAGCTTGCTGCCGTTTGTTAGTATATCAATGTGTGCGTAGCATAGAGAGGATTTCTTTTTTCCTGAACAAAAAAAGGAAATCCGGCTTTTGTGCAGGAGTGCGTGTGTAACAAAAATAGATTTTCACGTTTGTTACTATACAGACGCTTACCATCCATAACAGCATGCAATGCAAGCCGCCTCCTTACGATTATATAATGATTTACAACAATGGCGGCAGCAATAACAACAACATTACTAGCCAATGTGTAAATTTGTAGACGATGTTGTCGCTTATGTGGCCAGTCCGTAGTAGACCGTTTCAATTTGTGCATTACGGGGGTTTCTGTGCTACCCTTTCTATTATATAGACAAACATACAAAAATATTTAGTAAAAAGTTACAAAGGCACGTCTACATTGTACAGGTTGGCACGCAGGAAAAGTTTCCATAATAGAAAAATTGAAAAATTATGACGCGTTGAAAATTCGAATTTACTTATTGATTATCTTTGAAGAGGACAGTACTCAATGGACAGAGTGAAATTTAAGTTTTTAATTTACCAAGCTTCAGCTAAAAGAAGATGTTCGAAATATTTTATATCACGACATGTTAATACAATATATATATACGATTACACTACAAGAAGATCTATGCTTTCGATCAGAAGGAGATCGACAAGACAAGTATATTTTTCTTTTCCATACAAATCACCTAAGTGTTATCGAGCGTTATCGAGTCGAGATACTGAAACCAAGCCATAGTCGTCCATGTATGTAACTTACAAAAGTTTAATGAAGAAATCAAATGGCGTAAAGTGTCTAGATTTACTGAGGAAGGTAAAAGTTGATTTGATGGATCTGTGTAAATCTTTTTTAAGAAGTACTCATGAAGAAGAGAACGCAGAATATTATAATTTAAAGATGGACCGTTGACCTTTAAAAGTAACAGTGATATATGTTTAGCACACAAAATTAATATTTTGTTGATCAATGTGGTGGTGAGCAGCAAAATTGTTTATAAAATTTTCAATTATAAAATTCTATGTTATTTGATTTGAATAAAATAGTTCCTCAATATTTCAAACATATAACCATATGCTGAAGTTAGCTCTATTTTAAGCAATATCAGCATAAACATTGGCTTTAATTAGATAATTTACCTAAAGTATCGCTTTTGAAGCATGCAAAAGAGAAAAAAAAAAATAATTGGAAAAACTGAACATACTTCAGTTTGTCTGAAACAGTGTTAATTCAAACATTAAGTTAATTTGTAATAATAATAGTTAATAGTGCACAGGCCTGGATTATATTTTAAGGAAAAGCAGGCATTTGGAATAAATGTTAACACTTAGTCCAATATCTCACCAGTGGGGTGCAAAATTGTAAAACTTTTTAACACTGGAAGTACCGACGTTTTGCATGCACCTGTTTGCACAGTTTTGTGTGCACTTGCATATTGGTAGTTCACGCCCTTTTTTTAAATTCACTTTTTCAACCGATCAAGAAATGTTTGTGTCAAGTTTCAGCTTTCTGTAGCGATTCCATAAAATTTATGGGTCAAAATGACCCATGGAGGGACGTGTACATAAAAGGCATCGGTATTCCGAAAACTATGTTACTTAAAGAAAAAATAATTATGTGTGTTTAAATGTCTCTGCATACAAATAAAAGTGATCAAAATATACTGGAACTTTACAAGCTTTACAAGCATTTTTTTAAGCTCAAAGCTTCAACATTCATAACAAATTCCGCGTAAAGTAGATAAATTTGCATCAAATTTTTTCCAACAACTTTTTCTTGTAATAAGAAATGCATATATAACGGCAGCTGGAAAAACAAAACGCCCGTAATTAATATTTTAATAATCAATGTGTGTATGAATATAACGAAAGTTCGACAAAACATGTTCAGGTTGTATGGAAACTATCCACCACAATGCGAAGGATGTACCGCCAAATAGAGAACAACTGACACAACTCGGAAAAAAAAAATTATATATACACATATTATCAACTCCTCTCTGCTCTCCTTTCTGAAAATCAAAACCCAAGTTGAAATGCGAAAACGAACGAATGTTGTCGAATATTTTATTATATTTTGTCTATATTTAAGGATTTATATCTCTCTTTCTCTCTATGGCAATAAATTTACTCACTTTAAAACATATTCTCATAAAACAGAACACAAGTAATAACGTTACAGTTTGGTAAGGTCGAACGTTAAATACCCTACAGCGTTTCGCCCATTAAGATTGCTCAACTAACTCCTTCATATAACATTCGAAACTTGATCTTATTGTCGTATGTGTAATTATTTTTCGTGAGAAACCTCAGGCAATAAATAGGCCAACGTGAACCATAGGTCAGCAAATGTTTCTTGTGATACCATTACTTTCGTTAATCCTTGTTTTCGTATAAAGATTTATTTGTTGGAACAACGTTTATATACGAAGAATTCCAACATATGGTCCAATTTTAACCAACTTGTTTACATATATCTAGGGTGCCAGAATATTGCGTTTTACCCACACTTGCCGAAAACATTAAAACTTGGAAATTCTTTCATACACTGACTACTTTCAAATGGGACATTATAAAAATCTCTTTATCCAATCCGGTTTTTATAGGGCTTGTCCCCAGGACGAGACTTGTTTGCATGCAAATTTTTGTCAAAGTACGCGAAAATTACACAAAAATATGTTGGTAGTCATCAGAAGCAAAAAACGACAAAACTTGACGACTTAAATCGATCCATTTTTGGGTGTTACATATAGCCATAGAAACTTAATATTTCAACTGACCCAATTTGCGTAGAAAGTGTTCACTTGCCTCTTCGAAAGAGGGTAAGTAGTTAATTTTTGTTGTGCTGAACTTTTTGATCTCGCAAGTTTTGTTTACTTTATCTTCAATAATAACGTCTCTTCAAGCTCTTAAGATTTCGCTAAAAATGAAATTGAAACGAAATGCCTGATCCTATAGTATGTAGGCCCTTTGGGTAACGGAATAACGAAGAACTTTTGAACGGAATAACATTGAATAACTTTTATGTTAGCGGTCTGCGAATAGGGCAACCCTTAAGAGACGAACGAACGCACCTCTTTCTTCAAGAAGTGAAAAATTCAAAAAAGTAGACTAATTGGAAATCGAAAATTGTTAAAATGAAAAAAATATCGCTAAGCGCTCGTCTAGAGTATGTTCGTACATTCCATAAATCAGCAGCGAATTATATGCTTGAACTTGAGCAATCGAAATCTACAAATAATGCCGCGAATTTCATATCGTCAACCACAAATGGCTCGCATAATCCTAAGTCAGAGGAAATCAGAAGCGAAGCTTGCATTTGCGGAAGGGAGCAAAGAAAGCCACAATGGGTGGAATGCACCAAATGCCAAAAATTCTTCAAAGGACGTGTATCAGCAATCTGCAAAGCGCATCCGAAGGTAAACCAAACCCTAAAGGAAAATGTATACAGTTATTCAATACTAACATTATTTGAAGGTTATTTATTTGATGGATTTCAACTGCTGCCCTTCATGTGGAGGCCCCAAGAAAGACTTGAAAGCAAAAGTGCGGCCAAAAAAATCTTCCCTACAAGACATTTAATAGATAATACTTGTCGCGGTTGAAATGAAAATTGAACTCGTTAATCAATTTGTTTTAATCTTCGTATTTTAATTTTGAAACAAAAAAAAACATTAGAAGGCCATCTAGCTATTTTGAAAATACTGTGAAAGTTCCATTTTAGAAACGAATTACTTTATTTAGGCCTGATATGAAATTATGCAATAATATGAATAAGAAATCGTGTCAACAATAATACATTTGCATTTGTTTCTATTGAGGTTATGTTCATACGTTTTTTACAGTTTGTTCTCGCGATCCTCGCTGGAGTTTTGCTTTGCAATTCGTCCGATGACTTTGCGCGGAAAAGAACTTTTACTGTACGGAGGTAAAATATGACTATACACAAGGTTGGTTGCTATTTATAAGGAATCATGTGATATTAACTCTTAAATGGGTTAAGAATTTTCGATATACTATATCTATGGTAAAGAGAATGACAACGAAACTGAAAACAGTGGCGAATCGGATCTAAGCAATAATCCATCGTAACTTCTAATACGATTCCTGCTTTGGTAAGCGAACCCCAATCTGTAAATGAAAATAAATCACGTTTGCAAGAACATGAAGCAGCCCGATGTCTGCTTTCGCTATCCTCCTATTCCAATGAGAATTCGGCTCTGACGATAACTACAGCTCCAACGATCATTAAAGCTAATCCGCCAACTACGTTGCAACTCACTCCGCCTACAACTCACACGAATGCTCATACACGCCACCGAAACCGTCCTTTGACAGTATTATTCGAACCCTAAGCATATAATGCAACAAGTGCTAAATAATTCTGGTATTCTGAGAAAAATTCTGGTAATAATTCTGAGAATAATTGTGGTAATTTCAGATATAATGCAACATTTATTTACAGAGTATTTATGCTTTAAATTTTTTTTTTTATTAAAAATTTCGAATTGCATTCTATTTTATTTACTTATTTACCTAGGTTGGCTTAAGAGCTATCGCAAAATTAATTAAGAGCTATCGCAAAAAATTAAATTATAAATGAGCTATGGAACGTAAAAATTACTAAATGCTGCCAGAAAGAGGTCGTATACTGCTTAAATTGAATCCTTGAAGTTTGTGTTAGATGTGAGTTAACACATAGACCGACTTCGTTAGCTTTTGAGATAAATTTGACAGAGAAAATTTCAGACAAAATTTCGTAGGCACGAGATTGAAGAGAGTTTACGGATGTTGACCTCATCACCTCCTTATCGTCTGATACGCTGATTACTCCGTTTTCACCGGGTATTAATATGGCGGCATTGATATCATCACCGCTCCCTTCTAGATTGCTTAATAATTCAGGCTTTCTGGTGCTAAAGCGATTACAGTTTCGTTGGACAGGCTTTATTTCGGCAGCCATTCTTATCACAAATTTTTTCTATTATCAGTTTCTCTCTTCAAGTACTTGGCTTTAACGGGTGTGAATTGATGCAAGTACCATATGTTCAGCACAGAGTTGTCTCTAATATGATGTTAATACTGGGATGTTAATACGCACTAGCAACAAATTTTTGTTTGAATCTAAACTAAATCAATCCATTTCTCTCTGAAAATTACCAAAAATCAACCCATTTTTGTCTGAAAATAAACAAAATACATACATTTTTTAATAAAAGTAAACAAATTTACAATAATAACAATAAATATATATAAGCCCCGCTCATACATAATATGCTTACATAACACACAAATATAGTTTCAAGTTTATAATGGTGTAGACCTGCAGGGGAGCCAGCCATTCAAAACAATTGGCAACACACCTTTCACGGTACCTCAAGAGTCGTGTGGAAAACCATGAAAAGAATTGTATGGAACAAAAATTACAATTTGAAATCTTCGTTTCTTTAAGATGTCAGTTAAGCATTAAAACGCAAGAAGTTAACCGTTTATGTGTTGCAGCTAAGAGTGCAGCCGGTAGCAAGCAAGAAAAATATAGTTGACCAATGTGAGGTGCTGAAAATAAACAAAGTAAAGTACAAATAATCAAATTTTGCAATAGCTTTGCAAGGGCCTATCGCCATTCACAAAGGAAAATATATTTGGCGGCCGAAATTGAGTTTACTGCAAGTTAATGAAAACTATTTTTGAACTACTGCGCTTTATTTACTTTCCCATCTGGATAACCGACTGATTAAAAATCCATAGGTTGGGTTAATTTTCACATGCTTTACAAATTTGCATGGATTTTGATCGAGTTAAAATCAATATTTCTACATGCTTTACAAATTTGTGTGGATTTAACATAATGCGAATAACAAAGAGGGTTAACAATTACCTGACCAATAGAAATGGAAAATTTACGTCTTTTTAATCACCGTGTATGCCAGGGCGTAACAGCCTGCACGTCAGTGCTAAGCTTTTTTAATACTATAGTTTAGTATAGTGTAGCGAAAAAGTTGTTTGTAACACAGATAACTATATAATCCAAGTCACACGATTATTTAAAATGTTTTCTTAAAATGCTTTTCACCTTTTTATATATGCTTTTTAAAGAAATTACAAGAAAATACGGCTTGCTGTGCATATACAATTAATACCGCAATCGAAGTATCAGGATTATCAAATAAGAATAAGTAAAAAATCGTCAAAGTAGGTGCGCATGTGTGTTTGTTCAATTTAAAGATCTTATATATATGTTATATATCAAGACAAGACGTAACACTGACAGTATGTTTAGGTGTGTGGGCCAACAATTTTCGGGACTAACACGTGGGTGTAATTTTTAACGAAAAACCCGTATTTTCTCAGAAAAACTCAATCCTCAAACACATCCTCAAAAACTCATTGCCAATTTTGATTATTTCTTTACAAGCTGCTTAGTGATTAAGGAGATGCTATCTTAGTTATTTTCAAAAGGATGGAAAATTAAGCAAACAATAATCTCAATGTAAGCATTAACTTGAAGGATGCTAGAGAAATTCTCCTGATTCGAAAACCACGACTTGTCAGTCGTTTGCTGATTTTAAAAGGGGTCGTATGAACATTGATGGTGATGAACGTAGTGGGAGTTTAACAGTAATGGTTAAAACGATTAAAACATCCCTGACAATCATCCTCAATAATCGAAAGTAAGTTTGAATTATTACCAAACCCAACGTGTTCTGCAAATACAAGCCCAAGTGGCTAATATCTACACGTGTATTTTAAAGAATGCTGCAGGTGCAAAGGTTCAGGTTAATAACGAAGTCGCTACTAAAAATGGTTTTCCGGATATTGCGAGTGTTTCGACATGACATTCTAACAAAAAACATTGAAGAGTTTAAGAAGCATTGGATTGTTTGCATAACTCTCGAAGAAGACTGCGTCCGTGAATAAAGTCAACTTTGGGAAGCTTTTTTATACTTTATTATTATTATAGTTTGGTACTTAATGGGAGCAATTCTTGACTGATATTGACTGATATGTATACATATATATAATTAGAAGTATGCGATGAGTTAAATTTTATGACCATCATTGAAGGATCGGGGATATATTCATTTTGTCAAAACGTTTGCAATGCCGAGAAGCAAACTTCAGAGGTCCCACAAAGTATATAAATTCTTGATCAGCATCAAATTATGATTTAAGCCTGTCGATCTGTCCATCCGTCCGTCCGTTTGCTATCGACTACAAATTTAGAAGTAACATTGGAAGTTCTTGCACCCAGTTTGGCACACCTACGTTTTCCACTGTCTTTCCTTCTTATTCATACAGCACAACACATACACCATAGAAATGTCCGCTTTCGTTATGAAAATTGGCAAAATCAACCGCGCCCATCCAATATTATAGAGTATGAAAATATAGTACTTTTCTTTTTGTTATGCATCTATTTGTTTTTCACCCATCCTTGCTATTAAAATTCTCAGAATAGGAAAGATTGGAATAGACAGTTGAAGATCTGTTATGTACGCACATACGTAGAGTTTAAAATATTAACCAAAATGATTATGTTCTTTTTTTTGTAAAAACTCACGCACATACAAATTTTTAAAATTTTGCAAAAAATTTGCGTTCAGGCATCTACATTTAAATAAACACAATAATCAGCTCATCTACACTTAAATACACACAATCAATTTTATTTTGACAGTTCGTGCGCTGCGCACAGCGCATAACACAATCACTACACCACGAAAATACTTTTGCTTAGAAATGAAGACTATGTTTGGGATGATAAAAATGAGTGTTAACTTCAGCACCACGCCCTGTTCGCTTTATTGGTTTTTTTTTTTTGATTTGCAATTTGTTTAGTTCGAGTTTATATGCCTTTAATTTTCATTGTGCACGAGTCTAGTCTTTATGTGAATAATTGGGCGCAAAAATGTAGTCACTAGACCCGCGGGTCCGTGACCATAAATTTTCGTTGAAAAATTAAAAAAATCAATAATAATTTTTTATTTTGATTTTCTGTTGTCTTCGTTTATAAATATAGGTGGGAATGCTTCATTAAAATTACATATAAACCGGCCTGACAACCACTCAGTACCCACACACGGCCCCTCCGTTAAATGTCTGGCCAAACATAAAAACAAAAAGAACAAAAACAAAAATGATGCATTATAAATAAATACGTATAACGTAAGTTATGTATGCAAGGTATAAGTTATGATATACAAGATTTAATATTTTTGTGCAAATTTCATTGAATTTTCGCCTTTTCATTGAAAAGCCAAACACTTAAAGATTAAATTTAGATTTGCATTAACTTCAAATAATTTTCAACAATCAAAAACAATCTCTACGCAATAAATGAAGAAAAATACATAAATATATATACTGTATATTATTTATATACATAGTAGAACGAATTCTTTCTACATATTTTTCAATGACTGCTTTGCGGTCGATTTTATAAATGAATGTTTACAGCAAACAAAAGATTTCTTGTTATTATTTAAGGTTTTTGTGCTCTTGCCGTTCTTATTGTTGTTGCTATTATTTATATACATTGCTATTCCCACTACTCAATTGTCAACTTTTATTATAGCTGCTGATACATTGATATCGTTGGTGTTGTTCTTGTTGTTTTCGCTGTTGTTCTTCTTATATAGTAGCATATCAACAATATGGAAACGTTGCAAAATAATGGCCAATGGTGAACGGTAAGCAGAATCATTTACAAGTAGCAGTGCAGTGGTAATGGGACGCAATTAAAATTGGTATAGTTATGTAATATATAGCATCGGGCAGGAGCAGTAAATGGAGTCTATGTGTGTATTATTTACATTTGTGTATACGTATAGATATATATTGTCAATTTGAAACCATATAAAACGCAGCGTATTATTTATACAGTATGGAGTATTGAGAGCGTCAGGAAAAAACGTTACTGTGTTATTATTATTTTGTAGGAGTGTGAGTTCCAATCAAAAGCATGTGCATACATATCGTATAACGATGCTGCTCCTGACCATTTTATTGTCCGACAAAATGTACTTCCAACACACTAACAAACACAAATGCACGCACACAATACACATGTATATATATCTGTCGTTACCACACACACACACACACACACACGCATACACACGCTCTTGCTTGTGTACAAATGTTGTTATTGTCGAGAATACGCAGTTAGTGAAATGCGAAACAAAGAGCTAAGGAAACAGAGACAATAAAAAGGAGAAGTAGAGCACTGTTGTGGAAATGACCATAATTATTGAAGACTACATATCCGGTAGTAATTGGATGCTTTAGTGTTTAACCCATATGTGTACAATTTTTATCTACTTCTTTAAGTTATACGGATAGTTTCTTAGAAAAAAGAAGAACAACAAAGCTAAGCTAAGAAAATTGAAAAACCGGGAAAAATAAAATAACAAGAAAATTGATATTAAGTAAATCCACATTCGTCATGGAGCTAAACTTGGATACCCATTATATGAAGCGAACTCGCAAAAAACGTAAATATTTTGTTCATTCTAACCATATCGGTTGTCAGAACGTTAAAAACGAAATCATTTCGATATGGTTTAGACATTCTGCCTAGTACAACGTGGATGACAAACTTGCCCTATGTTTACCATCCAATGTGGTTGTAATAAATTAAAAAATCGCATTTGTTAACGGCCACGCCGCTTAATCCCTCATCATTATTGTGGGAAGTGCCACTAGAGCACTTGGAACATTCTTAGCTCATGGCGTGTTGGCGTATGGCAACCATTTGCAAAACTAACTTTCACAATTAGACCCGCGTAGGCTGAAAAGATTGTCGAAAATTAATAATTTATTTCGTACGAATCTGCTTTATATAAAGTATTCAAAGGTATTTTAACTTGGGTTAATAAAGTGTCGTGAAAACACAATAAAGATTCTCTTGCTCGACTTTAATTCTCACTTAAATTCTGACTTTAATTCTGACTTTAATTCTTACTTTAATTCTGACCCAACTGAACTGCGCTCAGTATCTTACATAATAAATTATTATGCTAGCTTAAGCAAAATAGTAGTTTTAAACTAGGTTATTATCAGAGTTAAATTTAATGTGAGTTGTAACTAAAGCAGGTTATCTTAACTACGTTATAGCTAGATTTACATTATGCGGAAATTTAAGAAAGTGTAAACTTAGCATAAGTGATTAATAAGTGAGTAAGTCGAAGTAAGTCAATCAATCGATAATGCTACAATTCGCTGGACGTCAATCGCGGCGATATGCAAATATATCCTGCACCATAGAACGGGAATTAAGTGAGAGTATGCAAAAGTAAATTTCAAAATTATTTACATTGTTTGTCCGTTTGTCTATCCGACGTTTTTGTATTCAAGTTTTACGTCACAGCTTTCTAACTATTTTCATAATAATTAACAAATTGATACGTTGTAGTGAGAAGTGAAATATACTGAAATTCGTTTCTTATCTAAGGCTTTGTTTTGAGAAAATCGTTCTACTAAAAGGATTTGCTATTTTTAAACCTTATCGACAAGACCAACCATTATCAAAGAGAGTGTTATGGCATAGTACGTGAACGCGGACAATTTGTTTGAAGTGAAACCACTTTTTTTGACTTTCTTTCATATAAAAGTTGTTTAAAAAAATTTGCCCTTATATGACAATACAATGCAATTTTTAATATTATATATTATGATGAAAATTGTGGCGACATAGTGATTTCACTATGCTAATTTTGCACGACGTAGGTCTATTTTTCAGAACGTCCCAGAAGTAAGCGTTCTTTTGACGGTTAGGTCTTTATAAGTGTGTTGTTAGCGTGCCCGATGGTGTATGGTTTCGCAGCACGGCTCTTGCGCCCTGTTCCTGAATAAGGATATGCGTATGGCCTTTTTATGGCAATAAGTGTTATTTTTGATATTTTAAGACAAATCCAAGCGACGAATTATGTTAGTGGAAGTGCCGCAGGGTATTTAATTGTCCGCCTTAGTCGACTATGACGTTTTCACTTGGTTTGATTAAATTTGAGTTATATTGCTTAAAAGTTTCTCTAATAAGTACCAATGAACTAACGAGTTTTAGCCGATCAACAGAGGACAAATTTCTGTTCAAAATGTACGAAAGTTCGCCGGTGTGCGCATCAAGAATCACTTTTTCTATGAACTCTTTACACTATACATAAATATATAACACTAAGGATTGACTTTGCTTATTGCTGGTGGAATATGTGAAGATGCATTTCGTTACTTACCTTCGGTCTTTGATTTTATATAACTGCTATGCACAATGTTCCCTTACTTTCTTGTTATGTAGTGCGTAAGCACGCAACTATATTCGTAAAATATACAGCGCATAAGATTTATTAACCTAAAGACCGACAATTGTAAAAATAGTTCTGTTTAATCAACGGACTTGCCAGCTTTAGGAAAAATAGTTCTAAATTGTAAACCGCGTTTTTTCTTAAATAAAGTAGGTGCTAAAGATTCCATTAAGAACTGGGAATGAAGAAATTTTGACATTTTGAATTTTTTTTGGAGGAAGGCTTTTGTCACTAGGTCGAGGGAAACTAAATATACGTTCTTTACTCCCGTAGTCCATTTAACACAATTTTTAGTATAACAAACAAAACTAACCGTCAATATGGCGAACATCGCCCTTCATCAATAACTTTTGCCGGTGACTTTATCTAACGCCATATCGAAAGAAGTCGAGCAGTTATCATTGCTTGAGCAAAAGTGTAGTTAGCGATAAATTCGTTAAAAGCTTATGCGTATTTATGTGTTATTTATTCCAAGCACGATATATGGCTGTAGATCAAAAGTTATTATGCGTGATCTATGTTATTATGCAGGCGAACACTTGGATCATTTTAACTTTTATTTCTTCTTAATAGCACAGTAATATTGTGTTTAAGATCTAATGGAAGACAATAAGATTTTGTGGGCCGAATGTGAGTATGTCGGTCCATTTACATATTTAAGTGATTTTTGAAACGTGCCCGAAGAGGGAATTAAGAAAAACTTTACAACTAAATTTTTTTTTAATATTTAAGGTTTGCGGTTATAGGCGTGAGTTAAGTAGATCAACAACAGGAACATACACACTATTAAATTTATTCCACTATTTACTCCTCTCAAGACGATCTACATATGTATTACATGATCTTCGATGCACATTTTAGTGGCTTATAAAAATTTTATGAATCGAACACACTCCCATGCGTACGATCCAAAA
Organism: Glossina morsitans morsitans; assembly: GCA_001077435.1. Lineage (NCBI taxonomy): Eukaryota > Metazoa > Arthropoda > Insecta > Diptera > Glossinidae > Glossina > Glossina morsitans. Next base: position 59,028 of record CCAG010012124.1, read on the forward strand.
TTGTACTTAAGACTATTCACTGAATCTTTGCTAAACAACTTTGCAACTATATAAAGCATTTACGTTAAACATAGAAAGTTTCAATATTACAAGTACTAGCCAATCACAGAAACTGATACAAAATAACTATAAGTCGTATTAGATGTGGATAAAAAAATTCATTCGATCTTTTTTCGTTTGTTTTACGTCGACCATAATCAAAAAGCAAAGACTTAACTAATCTAAATAAAATTTACAGTCTATTACGCTTTTCTTCTCGCCTCAACGTGTGTTGTAAAATTCTTATCATTATCAGCAACCTCGTTGTCGCTCATTCATTAGCAACAATAACTGGTTTTATATTATCTCTTGACATCATTTTCAGGCCACTAGATTTTCCTTTTCCGTTGGCCTTCACCGGTTTTGATTAGATGTATATATCTACAGTAACCGATTGCATTGCGAACATGATGACACCGCAAACGTCATTTACACGTTTGTTTTGTTTGCTTCATACTAGCTAAACTAGCTGTGCATGTGTACAGTAGATTGTCATTAACATTATACAATACTGTTTACACTACTCATTTGACTGTCTGTTTGCTTGTCCGTCCGGCAATCTATTCAAATAGCATTTGGTGTATGTCTGACTATCTATGTACCTCTATCTCTGACTATTTTCTAGACCAGCAGAGTTTATTTATTAACATGGCTAAGAACTTGACAACTTTTATGGTTACGGCTGCTGCCTCCTCTTTATTGCTGCTTGCTACTGTTTATCAGCTATGCTTGTTGTTGTTGTAAATATATATTTATATACTTGCAACTATTGTAGTGTTGATGACATTTAATTTTGTTGAATTTACGCTAATGTTTGCAATGTTTATATAAATATATGTATACCTACATATGTACTTACGTGGTTATTATTATATGTATAATAATGGTGCAATAAGTAACGCTAAATCATGGCTACGGTTAGTTAAAGTATGTGACTCAGCTCGGGTTGCTTATGTGTGCATTATCGTTTTATAGTTTATTACGAAAAACGTCTCTAAGCGTAAAATTTGCTTGTCACAAAAATATTTCCTGTCTAAGTGACTGTAATTTCAAACCAGACGACCACAGACAGGCAAGACATTACCACCAACACAACCACCACATATATATAAAAAGCTCATCATCATATTGCATTCTACGGTGCGCTCGAACCTGCGTCTTCATCATCAACACCATCATTATGATTTTCACGTTTCTTTCTCTTCTGCTAAAATTGTTATTACGAGATAGCAACAACAGCACCAGTAGAACCACAGGGCAGTTAACTGCCAAAACATTTTCCAAAACCATAATATAACAATCCAGTCTCGTTTTTTATTTTTTCTTATTCCATCTTATTCCACCCATACCCAGAGTCTTTTTCAATATGTTTCATATTTCCCTGTCGTTGTGGTTTTTTTCAAAACGTCCTCTCTCGCTCCCCAGCTGTTATTCTATGCTGTCGTTGTTTGTTTTACTGGCCTGGCCATTGCTTAAGTTATGCTTTGTTGTGTTACTCTCTTGGGTTTAGTGTTTACATTTAATGTTTTCTGAGGTTGGCAACAACATGTTTTTTTTTCTATTATTTTATATATACCTCGAATGTTAAGCATGGTTAGGTTATTTTTCAATAAAGTCAACAAACAGAAGAAAACAAAAACAAAAAAATGAAATTTGAAAATATTGCATAAAGTTAGATGACTTTGAGAAACTTGTGACTAAAATGTTCATAGATTTTCGTTTTTCATTTTGCATTGTTCAAGTTTAAACGCCAGAATTAAATTTTAAAGAACGCAATAAGTATTGGATCTGGGCGCGTTTATATTATCAAAGAAAAAGTTGACCTTGATTTCACGTAAAAAAGAAGACTACGCACAACATAATTTTATTGACATCGAAACTCGTGTTGCATTTTTATTAGTGTGTTTTAGTGCCTTCAAAGGGACGTCGGAATGTAAGTTTAGTCAGACAAAGCTTAGAAAATGTTGTTTCTCTTTATATTTGAAGGACACATAAATTAAGTTTTAACACTAGGCTGGCGGATTTTGGTTATACACCTATTTAGCCTAAGATGAGTCAGCTTGCCTCAGGATTTTAAAATACACAAAATTAAAAAATAAAGACTATTTTAAACGGTTTCTACATAAAGATGTGTGTGTTCCTTTAAGTTTGATGAGGGATATTTTTTCCATTTTTCTCCTATTAAATTCCTTCCCGCACCATTCCTAAACCAATTTATTATTGTTTCGTCGTTCCATAGTATATTTCTCTACAATTTCTTGCCTTCTTGTCTGCATAAGTTTTCATGGGCGCAAGCAGTCTTCTCTTTTCTTTGAATTAATTTTTCTGAGCAAAGGAATCTTCCGAGCTATTCTTTTTGGTAACTGGCACCGAGAAATCCTCAAAGAACTGTTAATTGTTAATTGTTTTAGACAACTTGAACGGATTTCGCTTTGCTAAAATTATCGTTCGATTATCGCTATTAGCAGAAGGCAATTTAATAATTTCTCGTCTCTTTTTTCTTCTGGGCTTTATAGCGTCCCTGACGACGTTTTGTATCTAGAGATGCAATATGTTGTACGTTTTCCCTGACTTCGAAGCAGATGAACTAGCCGTTTTTCTTCTTCGCTACAGTGATATGTTCGATCTATCTAATATTATTATAAAAATTAATTTATATTGTGTTTCCTTCTCGAGGAATAAGGTTTACCTTTATAATCCACTTTTGCATCAAAATATTACGAAACACTTTATTTTATACAATTGTGAAGAGGATGGATCTGTTTGATTGTCCAAATAAGAAAGGCCAATTAAGCAAACCAAAAGTCTTCGTCTTCGACTAGTTCAGGTGGCATTCACGGAAGTAATTTTGAACAATTCTGCCTTAAGTAAATTAGAAAGATTAGACTAGAGAAACGTATAAATTAAAGGAGGAATGCAGGTCCTTCATAAAGAAATATACTTAACAAAATTTTTTAAATTATGTTTTAGAGCAAAGATGGTTCCAGCATAATACGTTCGAAGCCCTCTGGTATAGGGTACAGAAAATTGTCCCATATTATATCTACAATAGCGCCGTTTCCCAATAAAAAGCATGTTTTCTTAAATTTTTGGATTAATTTAAAATCTGTTTTCTTTTAAAGGCCAATTTAACTACACCAAAAAACAGAAAGAAGAAGCAACCTACGCCAAAAAACAGTAAGAAGAAGCAACTTACACCAAAAAACTAAAAACCGTCTTACGCTATTTAAATAATATAACATTCCGTTTACGTTGATGTCCAAGATTTTCATTTTGCCACTAGAAACCTTACTGTCCCGTTTATCTATGAAGGGCTTATATAAAATGGTGGGTGCTCTAAAGGAATCATTTGGTAGCAAGGAATCCAATTGGATTAAAGAACCAGTGCGAGCGGCCGCTAATTCTGAAGATGGTCTTTATGTGCAAGCT
>CCAG010012126.1:0-144752 GCA_001077435.1 Glossina morsitans morsitans
TCTGGTATAGGGTACAGAAAATTGTCCCATATTATATCTACAATAGCGCCGTTTCCCAATAAAAAGCATGTTTTCTTAAATTTTTGGATTAATTTAAAATCTGTTTTCTTTTAAAGGCCAATTTAACTACACCAAAAAACAGAAAGAAGAAGCAACCTACGCCAAAAAACAGTAAGAAGAAGCAACTTACACCAAAAAACTAAAAACCGTCTTACGCTATTTAAATAATATAACATTCCGTTTACGTTGATGTCCAAGATTTTCATTTTGCCACTAGAAACCTTACTGTCCCGTTTATCTATGAAGGGCTTATATAAAATGGTGGGTGCTCTAAAGGAATCATTTGGTAGCAAGGAATCCAATTGGATTAAAGAACCAGTGCGAGCGGCCGCTAATTCTGAAGATGGTCTTTATGTGCAAGCTGTGCTAGAAGCAATACGAAAATCTTGGCAGAGAGTACAATTCAATTCCGATTCACATTCAAATCATGATCAAATTATGCATTATCGATAAACAATTCCACGATGTCCTCAGCCGACTTCTTCAAGACGTAAATATGTTGTGTTGGCTTATGCAAGTTAACTTTTACAATTTCTGAAAAATACATTGAATATCAATTTTTCTGTCCACATGTGTGTGCATTCCGTTTTTAAAGTACATTCTCCCCATGTTCTTTATTACATTTAGCACAGACGGACGCAATCTTATTTCTTTTGTGTGATTCGTGAACTTGGTAATACAACTCTTTCTCAATATCGCATCTCTTAGATAGGGATATTTGGATACCTGGTTACAGTTGTTGCTTAGCTCTTCGGCAAATTGTAAAATAGATTTTTCTCTTGATACTTTTACTTAAGCGACCTTTTCATATAAAATCCAAGCATTGATTGCTGCTAAATCTAAGGCATTATAGAATAGATGCAAGAGCCTGCTTTGCTAGAATATTCCCACGCCATTTGATCAAGTGTGTCGACACCATACTTACCAGCCTTTAAAAATGTTAAAGTTTTCGACACAAGTTTTATTTTTTCAATTTTTACATTTCGATGCTTTGAGTTCAATAGTAAAAACTGTTCATTGCGCTTACTTTTATAATAAATAGAAAGAATACAGTCTTTCGTTTTTAATATATTGTGTGTCTTCTGGGCTTTTGCAAGTTTAGGTTGTTCCCTTCTATTTGTTCGCATTTTTCCAACCAAAGAAGTCTTTTTCGTGAGAAAGGGTTCTGCAGCAGGAAGGTTTGTAAGAAATATTTATGATTCAATGATTTTATACACAAGAAATTTGAGCAAGAGGTTATTCGATCCGCTAGTTTCATCCTTGCCCAAATAGGAAAAACCATTTTGAGGATACTCGCCGTATCTGGTTTATTCGTCACGTATTGAGCATGCGGCCACATACGTTCAGGTAAGAGCAACTGCTCATCGACTGTTATGTCCACGCTAGGGTTATGACAAGTCTTGCTGTTCTCGATAAATTTTTGCCATAAATCAAAGCAAATTTGCATGTTTTCATTGTTTGTCCATTTTTATATCCACCACTGAAGGATTAGGGGATATTCATTTTGTGAAAGGGCTTGCAATGCCTTCGAGACCTTTAGTCATATTAATTTCGCTTATCAATGGGTTTTTTATTGGAATGCGGCTATAAAAATCGGATCTTAAAATTTTACGAACGGTTTTGGGTTGAATACTAATTTATTTATATTTTTGTAGGTCTTTTCCAATATCATCAGCACTAGTTTTAGGTTCATTTGCTGCAATTCTGGTAAAGTTTCGTTTTTCACGCTTTGTAAGTTTGCTTGGTCGGTGCTGAGTTTTTTATAATAGTTTGAATAATGAATAGCACGAATAATTCAATTATTTTTTCAATTTTTCCCGTACGATTTTTCCTCTCTTCGTAACTTCGTAATCACTTTTCTAATCTCCTTTTCCTTACTTTCTAAATTTTCTTGCGTTTTTTTCTACCTACCACCGAAGGATGAGGGCTATATTTATTTTGTCGAAACGTTAGTAACGCCCAGAAGGAAGTTTTAGAGACCCCACAAAGTATATATATTCATGATCAACATCAAATTCTGAATCGATTTAAAAATGTCCATCTGGCCGTGTGGGCAATGTCTGTTTTAAACATTCTCCTGACCGGAAAAATGAAGCTATCGACTTCAAATTTGGCAGAAACATTGAAAGTTTTTTCACACAGGTTGCAATTGAAAATGGGCTAAATCGGTCAAAGGACACGCCCATAGTAGCACGGAAATTGAGAGCAAGTCTGGTTTTCAGAAGGAATCCAAAATTGGTTTTGTTGTTGCTCATCGCTCTTAAACTCTAGCAGATAAATGTACACAAATTTGAAGGCATACTGTATACAAATTCTTGGACAGTTTCAAATTTGGCACGCCAACTGAAAATGTCAGACTGTTTGTCTGTCCATCTGTCCGTCTGTCCAACTGTGAAATATCTGTGGTATATATTCTCCCGTTCGCAAAAAGAAAGATCTCGCCTACAAATTTGCAAAAAGAAATTTGGAAGTGACTTAAACTTTTCAATGGATACGCCTCCTACGCGACAAAAGCCTTACTTTGAAAATAAAAAAAATTAGCCTTGTCCGCTCCATATTATAGAGCATGAAAATTTCCTTTTTTTCACGTTTCATGGCTTTTTAGAATCACCGTGATGGCTATAAAAGATTTGGGTACGACCGAATATAATTTACTTATTTGTTATGTTGAAGACGTTTTAAGGAAAAGGAATAAAGAAACTCACTTTTACTGATTAATTATTATTTAAATGCACGAAAACAAGTATCCTTAGCTAAAGGTCGTTTTCTTTTTCGACATTTTTAGTGATGTGTTTTCGCTGTATGTAAATTTTTCTGTAATATTTTTTTTAGATTAAAGTATACTTTTTGTTTTTAACTTTATCTTAACCCTTAAAAGCATGAGCTTTAATTTTAAAAAGTTGTATCTTATAGGAATGTAGTCACATATTACGTAAAAAATCATTTAAAAAGTCTAGGTAATGGTATTGAGTATTTATATTGAAAAAGGTGGGGCGTAGACTTTTGTCAACAATATGCGTTTCTTAATAAAATTGTTGTAGACGTAGACTAACGATTATATATTTCCATTATTTATTAATATAGGAATTTTCATATTATTTATGAACGAGAAACAGCACAGCAATTGCAGTTTTTGTTGTGGCATATAGCACTCTTTCCGTTGCTGTACTCTGCTATTGTGAAAATCTTTTGCAGGCTTCATGGGACATAAATCTTTTATAGCTCTCATCTCCCTTTCCAGATTACCGGGTCTTCCTTTTTTATTTCCATCATAAATTTACAAGAGCAGAATGTTTCTGAATGTTTCTGCTCCATACTCACTTAATGTAAGGTTTCGACTGCTTTTTTTATACATTACCCACGAATTGATCACTGCCATATGAATCATGTGATAAAATAATCTAATATATTCTACTACTTACGACTTTTGATCTTGATTCTATACCTACCCAAGAAGCTGTTCATGAGGTCATCTCCTCCCGTAAGGATGGTGTAACCTTCCACTATCTTTGAAGAGACTGTAGACATTTTTTTCTTTTGTTTTTTATCACGTCCATTGGCAGTTACCGCTGATTCACAGCCTATATAATTTGACGCTAATATGACAAGCTTGTTGCCTTTCCAGCATGTCACTAAGATATGAAAACTTTCATAATCCGCTTCCTGTTCCTCATAAGTTCCTCGGACTACGAAGTCTTTTATAAAATCTTTTACAGCCGGCAAATTATAATTCTTCCCGAGGCAATAAATCTTCATGACTCTCATGGTTTTCTAGAAAATCGGCTAGTTTTCATGAAAGCTCAAATTATCAAATGCGGGATTTTCGTAACATTACTTACGAACACATCACGTCAACATTTGGCAATGTACAGTTTTTCCCAAAAATCTGGCATATTTTCAATCAAATTTTCAAATGTAACATCAAACACTGATAGGTTACAAGACAAGAGGTGAGAAGTCATTTTTTTCTCAATTACCCGAATTAACCGATTTAATTACTCAAATCATTCACTCGAAAATAGTAAACCACATTCAAATGTCAAAAAATAATAGCTTAACCGCCAAAAGTAATGTCAAGCCTTTTCTCTCACAAACGATTTGTTGTCTATGGTTATCTATGGTGTCTTGCTTTCGGAAACGCACCCACTAACGTTTTAGAAAAAAATTCGTGGAACCGGCATTTAGACAATTGGCAACAGTATGCATTTAAGTGTTAAGTCAAACAAAGTCTTGAATTGTTATTTAACATAAGTTTTTGTTTCTTATGATATATATTTTCTGACCTTCAACCCATAAATGCAATTTTTAATAAGACAAACCTTAATTTTCTGTACTGTATGGCAAGTTTATTAAGCTGCTGAATATAATATTGAATAGCAAACATATGGAGCAGATGTATGCAAATGCATTATGTAAGAAAAAAAAAAAGTCAATTACTTCGGTTATGTAAAGGGGACCCTCTTAACCAGTTAGTTGTCACGGCTAGTGTACTCGTCATGGAGAAATAGTAATATTTGGTGTTAAGGCGAGTATACCCTTTACGTACCATAGGACGTAGCGACAGTTCGCTATTTAAGCTGGAATTTAAACGAAATATAAAAGGTACTCGTCAATTTGAAGATGTTTGAAACTATTGGAGACCAAGGCAAAGTAAAACCAATAAATTAAAACATGATAATTATTTTGAAAAACCTGCAGTAAATTTTTTCTGTAAATGAATTGTTTTCCAATCATTACTAAACTGATTATAAGTAATAGAAATTGTAATCCTGCTTAACTTTCATTGTACCAGTGTTTCGTAAGGCCATAAAATTTCACCTTTCAGATACAGTTTGTTTAAATTCCTTTATGCTGTCTAAAAAGAATAATGGAAAATTAACATATTCTGTGTTTGACTAGTGCACTCATCATCGCTGAATCTTTGCTACACAATTTAAGAGCATATTTTGCAAAGAGGTCGCCACAGCTAAGCGGATAAGATTTGAAAAAAATTACCTTTATTAGAAAATAAGCCTTTATTCGCCTTTGGAAACATGATATGCGTGAAATTGTTAGTCTATCCTGCATGTATTGTCTAGGTCTCTCCACTTATTTACCAGATCACTCTCCTCTGGCTATCTTTGCAAAATAGTAAGTAGGCGACGGGCTTTTAAAGCGGTGCATGAGATTTTGTATATAACTTTTGCGCGATGCAGAGTTTGTGGATGGGCGCACGGACAGGCCGACATTCTTAAATCGATTCAGAATTTTACGCTGAACAAGAATGCATATATTTTAGGGCGTCTCTGAAGCTTTATTCTGGACATTACAAGCGTTTTCACAATATGGACTCCGCATCCTTCGGTGATGGGTTCCAAGTGCTGTCAACGAATCTTATAAAACTTTAATTGACCGCTGACGCGGTGTACGTCGACGAGGGAGAAATCCCTTGCTGGCAACAGAACGGTGGAAAACGCTACATAAAACAATTATTTTATTGGCGCGATATTATGAGTGTATAATCGAACTCGATAAATCATTTGTTAAGTGAAGTATAGAAGAACATTTTTTAGGTTTTTAAAATCGGGAAAAGTAAATTACTAAAACACAGTTCTTATAAAGCTGTGGACCAGAGGGTCTGTCAAACTTTTGCTTTTGCAAAATGGAGTCCGAAATTGAAAAGTGAATGTAAAGCGACGGAAGAATTCCATCACATCATGCAACAACGTAAAGATATGAAAAACTAGTAGGTAATTTCCATCTATATTGCGTGGGCGTGTCCAAATGAGTAATCCCCCCACATTTTAATTGACATCAACAGACTGCCAATGTCTTCAACAGATGTGTTATTTTGATCCAAAAAATCTAATTTCTTGATTTTTAAAGTGAAAGAGAAAGGCGATCGAAAAGAATTACATTAATCTTGCTCCGAAAATCGAGTTTCAGCGTTGAATGAGAAAAACCTGCACTTACAGTGCATTCCCCGGAAAGCGTGTTTATTTGGGTCAAATTGTTCAAGAACTGCAGAAAACGCGTTGCTGGTAATAAACGCCCTGACCGTCACTCTACCAATGAACAGCACGTCAAGGAAGCCCATAAGAATTGTAGTGTGACTACCGATTTTTAGACGTCAAAGATCAATTACTGTCTGCTCACGTCAGATCACGTACTGCCTTTGATGGATGATCATGGAAAATAGCACTTGACCGTGAGATTAAAGTGAGCTCATTAGACCACACTACTATGTCTATGAAATTCAGCTTTGATGGCTCTGCGTCTTATAGAGGGTGGTGCGTTGGTAAAAAGAGCTATTGATTTGAATCCAAGACTGTGTAGACAACAGACTAATTGGTTAACTCGAGTCGCATACACTATTAAAATCCAACGGTTATTAGTGAAGAATTGAACAAGGTTATTCACGTAGAGCTCCAAAAACACCTCAAATTGGATGCCTGTCTAAACATTTGTAAAGACGTAAAATTTCCCTTTCGGTATTAAATTTTCCGTTACCGCTCATCTAGTTATACTGGGGTAAGAAACAGTAAGTTGTTGGAACGGTAGTCGACCTTCCTAGGTTAATTCGCTTAACAATTGGTCTCTCTAACTCAGTCTTTTATACACCACCGGATAACACCGTGCACCACTTGTTTATGTTTCAGTTGATCAAAAATTGGCACGTTATCATATGCTCAATTGCTGTAACCTGTAATACTTCTACTATATTTACTTAAAGGTCTCACCTTTAAGAGGATCAGTTATTACTTTCTACGTATTGAGGTAAGCATACGTTTGCTCATGTCGAGAGCTAAAACTAGAAAAAGGACAAAGTAGAAATTGGGCATTCGCGGTACCATTTGTCGAATTGGCGGCGTTGCCAACCTATTACTCAATCTACCGAAGTGAAATGTAAGAGTTGTAACCCACCGTGCTTAGCGCACTCTTAACCTACAGTATGGGACCGAAACGAGTCCCCGAATTTGGTTCCCACAAATCATAACATTCTAAACTTTAAGAACGATCTACTAACGAGGAAACTACAATCAATTGCTTTCATCCTCACAGCGCTTGGTTACCTAACCAGTAACTACTAGGAAGAAGATGCTTGCAATTTACGAACGCACAAGACTTTTGAATGTAAACGCGTAAAAATGTAATGGTAATGGGGTTGCCTATGCCTATGGTCCACAATAAGCAATCAAGGCTATCTGCTAAATAAGACCTAGAATAAGCGACTTAATTTGTTATAAAAAATAATGAGGAAAGAAAATGTTCTCGAGCTTAAAAATCTTGTGACAGGGTTATTATAACCCTATCCTACGAACCTAAAGGTATGAATAATAATTTATATAATTTAAATATATCTTTAATAAAGCACGCATCTGTGCATACAAGAAATCTACATGTATATATATATATATATATTCATTCTTAAACACATAAAACATATGCTCCGTAAACGTTGCAAGTGTAAATGTAGATTGCCAATGTATATAACAAGCATAACAAACAAATTAAATCTGTTCTTAGGCATATACGCACACGCACACGTTCTTGCATTCGCTCAAATGTATGTACTCTAATTGTTTCTATATATATATATATTTTTCCCTTTTTTGAAAAGTGTTTGTTTTATGGATTGTTTTATTTACCCATTTACGGTTTAAAAATTTTGTATTGAATTTTTTTCTAACCTTTTCTCTTCCCTGCTGGAAAAAGCATATTTTCTCTATTGTTTTCTTTCCTTACTTTAAATGAATTATTTATTAGTCTAGATTAATTTAATCTTTCTTGTATAAACGTACAATGGTACATGCATTTATTTTCTTTTTTCATATTTATTTTTGCACTTATTTTTAAATCCGCCTTTTCTTTACTCTATCTTTACTTTATTGTGTTGCAATTATCATCTTAAAATTCCTTTTTCTATCTCATCATCAGAAAATTTTATTGAAATTACTAAGTGCTTCAATGAAATTAAATGGAATATTTACTCGTAAGTAAGCATAACTATTCGAAACAAATTTCATGTTCATAAAAGTAGTTAAAAAAAGCAAAAGTGATCTCATGATTCTACGAGCATTAACTCCGACAATGGTGATGGTTGCCAAGAAAGCAGAGAGGAACGAATAATGTTCGAGCCTGCGGAATCTACATAAATACCAAAAATCTACACTGAATCACTGAATTCGCGGAGGAATTATTAGATGCGAGTTCGGAAATGATAGCCTGCCTTGTATTTAAATATAACGATAAGTAACTTTCCTTGAAGGCTTTGAACATGAAATTAGTTGGATTTGTAGTTATTTGCGTGCCTTTGCTTTGCCTACGTGTCAGGAATGGAAATTAATTTCAAGCGACGCTGAATTTTTATAAAAAGAAGTGTGACTGTTTCAATAGTGCTTTGAAAGCACTTTCCATGGACATGTAGATGCTTCTTCAATTTTTCTTATACAGTATGAGTGATATAAAAAGTGCTGAAACATTCTTCGGAGAGGCAAAAAGTGGCCGATTGAAACTAACGTTTGGTGCGTATTGTGGTGGGTATTGGGGCGGCGCAATCGACTTCTGTGCAACCAAAATTTCCCGTGCTTTGCTAACATTTAGTGTGCCTGGTCCGCATAATTAGCCGAGTAGGTAAGAATCCCGAATACCAAGTCAATGGTCGTTGGTTCAAATCTCAGCGCGGTGGCTTTTACATTAGATTACATAACACTTACCGATTGGGCGCATACACACTAGGATATGGCCATCTTCCTATCTCTTTCTTTTTTGTGTGACTTCTTTCCGATCGTCACCGAGTTACAACAAAATGGCAAATCCTCCGACTGATTGGTCATACTAAAAAATAAAAAAAATAAAATAATATAAAATATATATATATATATATATAAATATATTTAACAAAGAACTTGGAGTTCACGGTACCACAACTGTAAGGTATCTGCATTATTATTATTATTATTATTATTGTTGGTATTGTAATCATTATTATTATTAATATTGTTATTATGTTATTACTGTACTGTACAAACAAAACACTTTCTAAATTATAATTGTAGCAAACAGAGATAGTTTTCCTGGAGATGGTGTATTTTGATTGGAGAAACTCATAATACATTACACGCAGCTGATCCAACGAATAGGAGTGCCGTGAACAAAATCGGGTGGAAGACCTATTCGAGGAGTAATCGATAGGTAATGTTTGCTGAATACTTAAGGGAGTGGGTGGCACCTTCTGAGCGACTTGTTTCATATTCAATTGTTATCCATCACGATGTTATCATACGTATTAGGGTTTTGTGGCTGAACTCGTTATATTTAAAGCTATAAAAAAGTTTGTTATGTAACTGTTATGCCTTAAACTAGTATGTAAAACTCAAACGCTCCTTTACAAAGAGAACTCAAAATTTCGACATCGGCACTACGAATGTAATGCCGTTTTTTAATCAAACCGATCAGAATTAATTCCTACGTCCGATATACGACGGCTGAATTTATGGGATATAGAAACTAGTGTCATCTTTACACGGACTTTAGACTGTTTGATTCTATTATAAAGAAAACCAACAAATAATGTTAAGGAGGACGCTGGTTTAGCTGACGACACAACTAAGAACTAATTATGTAACACAAATATTGCACCTTTCTCAATTTTTCTTCACAACCTTTTATAAGGAAATCGACAATTTGTGCCTGTGTTCACTAAATTAGGGCGAAAAGGTAAACCTCGTGTTAAAGTGAACTTTAATATATACAATCACTGTCTAAGCAAAGTAATAATGCTAAGTAAAACAGCCATTTCTTAGAATGGAAGTCTTTTTTCATTAATTTTCGGTCGCTTATCGATCGGTAGAGGCAGCCGTAGGTGTGGCCTTTCGTCAACCAGCTGGTATGATATTCATACGAGGTGTGCAGGCAGTAGCGAAGATTGTTTACTGAATAGAAATATTACTTTATTTGTTTTCATAACCAAGTTTATGGCATTTTCTAAAAGGGTTTTCTGACCCTCTTTAGTAGCACGTTAAGTCAGTTGTGGTATAAATTTTTCCCTTTTCAAAGCGATAAAACCGCATATAAGTCTGTTAAAGACAAGTCAATACTGTGTTATTGGCAACAATGAAAAAAAATGAGAAACAAAATAAAAATCCATAGATTTTCGTACTTATAAAATGCATGTGGATACGCATAACAATAAATACCAACACACGCAAGCTCAATGCAGAGAAAGGTTCTATGCCATGTGAAATTTACAGCGATTGTCACTGTTATCGTTGGCATTGTTGTTGTTTACATGGTAACCTGTAAATATTTTAATTGATTTTGCCCTCAGCATCATCTACAGCAGCGTCATCGTCATCATAATCATTATCATCATAATCGTCGTTATTCAGTAACAAAGCTTTTACACATCAACCTGAACAGTTTTATTCTTTTGCACTATTGTGTATAAGATTGTATTACCCAAACACCAATAAACCAACACTTTTACATATTTATAAAGTTTATTGAAAATGTATTTTGTATATATATATATATATATATGTATGTATGTATATGCGTATATACAGATTTTAATATTGAAGCTGTGTAAGTATTTGTTTTTGTTCCTCTGATTTACGGATATTTATTTTTCATTTTTCTATAGAGTAAATAAGTGGGTGAACGAATGGATGGAAGGTATGCATACCATTAAAATTTATCTGCTCGAGCATATCAACACATCATTCATTTCATGTACCTACTGACTATCGTGTACATGAGTTATATATATATATATATATATATTTATTTATTTTCATTGTTTTCACGTATATAAAGAGTTTACGTATGAACTTACAATCACAAATGTGTGGATATTTTTATGGTCATTTAATACTTTTGCAATTGTAGCAAAAGTTTTATTTTAATTGGAGATTTTTCTTTAATGCAACCGTTTTACATTACACATCAGGATCATATTTTTAATTCTTTGTATTTAATATTCAGAGCATGAAACCGGCAATTTAAAGAAATTTTCCAGTAAATGATAAAATTTCTTTTACTTAAATGCATTTATTTAAAATTGTTTTTAAATGAACTCAAATTTTATTTTAAGTGATTGAGTGATTTCTAATTCAATAATTGTGCAATATATGGTTTAAATTAGAAGATATCTTGACCAATCTGCGAAAAACACAAAAGTCAGGTGCGGTAGACTATACAGCGATCGCAGCTATGGCGAGCTCTCACGCTTAACATTTAGCGATTGGGTAGGCACCCACTAGGCTGCGGCCACCACCTCCCTATCTTCTTTTGGTTACATTAAAAAAAATGGAGAAAAAAATTGTAATCTCTTCAAAATTTTATAGAAATATCGTTGCTATTTAACAACCTCCTTCTACACAAATAATAATTTGCCACTAGAACACATATATACTCCCCTTTCCACACATATATATATATACCAAAAATGTACTCGCGAAGCAAAGTTTCATCGCGCGATGTCATGAAAAGTTATTAAATATGCGATAAATTTCTGCGAATATCGCACGTTGCGAAACGGCAAGAGACAATTAATGGGAACCTTCTTATAGCTCTTTGATAAAGAAACAAAGCTTCGAATAATTCAAATGTTTTGCATAAAAAATCAAGGCGATCTTTTTAAAGTTACATTTGATAAGATTAGATTTGAGACATCAATACATTCATAAGGGAACACATTATTGCGACAAAGCAAGTTTGTGTAAATTGTACGCTATTTTATTAAATGACCGGTTCAATGGGCATGTATAGATTGTACCGTGTTCGTTGTTAATCAAAACTACTGACGCAAAAAACACTCACAATAATGACACATTCCGTTATACAGACATAACCCACTGCAAATTATTCTTCATTTTTACTTTACAAATTTATTAATTAATTTCATGTCGACCAACATTCTTCAAGCTTATCAACTTTTTCGCACTCTAAATACATATCAACAGTATTGCGATCATTCTTAAAGCTATTCTTAATCTCCACAGTTGTATCTATCAACTCATTTCATGTACCACCTAAGCGCTTTCTTTAAGCAATCAATACTACAGTGACATTGAGAAAATTACAAATTCATCGGTTTTATTTTTGATTTCAATTCTTTTATTTGCGTATCATTCATTTCATGCATAAATATCAATTACTATCACTCTGATAACAAACAGGACATATTTGCATGATACGATCGTAGAGCATAGGACTGTTTACCTTTTATAGGTGAGGTAAATTTGAAAATTAACATCACCGAAATTCGTTACTTTAAGTAATTTTCTGTTTTATTTTGAAGAGAAGAAAACCTGATATTATTAACAGGAAACAAACGCCGTCAATGTAAAGGCATCTGCCGAGTCTAAAATAGATTCATTGCAAATATGGGAATTGTGCCAGATGTAAGCTGCATTATTGAAGTCAACTTTTGTACAAAATAGCCCACCATTCTGTATTGAGCTTGGAGCTCATTCAGAAAATGTCGAACTATGAGGCTACGACCACGATCGAATGATATCAATATATTCGCAAAATTGCTTTCAATTCCATATAAACTTTCGCCAAATTTATTGATCCCGCAGTGGTTGCTATTCTATTGTTGTGCTGCACTAAGTGGATCTGAAATTTATTCATATTGGCGAACTTTGTAGTCAGTGGAGTATTCGAAAAGGTAGACTATTATAAAAAACAGAGTATTGCACTCGGACTAGAACGATCATTAAATACCGCATATTACATCGTCTAATGTAATTCGCCACTCATATTCTTGATAAAGTAGTAAAAGTTTTACCTTGTCGCACAGGCAAAGGCTTACTCTTCATGAAGACCGATTGTGATCCATATTTGATGGGGTTTTTTCTATGTCAAATTATTCATTATTGACAAATTTTCATCATAAAATATTACAAGCTGCAGCTCTTTCCCATGTAACGGTTTACTGTCCGTGAGAACGAGGTTATGCTCAGGAATTACTGTGAAGAAATTTTCATATAAACACACTTTCAAACGAAGGAATTATATGGAGAGTGCTTGCAAAGAAGGTGTGGTTCAATCCACTTTCAATAAAGTATATTGAATTTATCAAAACAGGCCACTGTATAAAAGCTTGCCCAAAGTATCGCAAAAGTTTGACTTTCGAAAGCACATAATCGGGACCGATTCGATAGATGAACGCGAAAGAGAGAAAGAGAGAGAGAGAGAGAGAGAGAGAGAGAGAGAGAGAGAGAGAGAGAGAGATAATGAGCGAAATGATATTTTACATTTTTCATCTGAACTCCTATGAACACTTGATCCACACAACATTAATTCATTCAGTTCAAGTTTGGCACCCTAATTGATGAAAAGCAACGATATTCATATATAGCAACTAAAGCGCGTTGACCATTGCATTTGCTTTAAACAAAAGTGGATTTCAAACACAAGGTATTTAATATTTCATTTTTCTCAGCAGCAAAGCAGAAAATATATAATACAAATAAACAACGAAACAAACAATATCGATTATTTCCTATAAGCATGTTCACATCCCACTTACAAAATTTATGGTATTATTAAACTTCAGCCATGTCCTTCAAATATTGTACAGAAGTTGGGAAAATAGTGAAAAAAGGAAGCAAAAGAAAGAGAATATATAAGGAATGTGTATAAAAATGAAATATTTTGGTTGAAATTCCAACAAATTGGTTTGAATAAAACGAAAATGAAACCAATAACGAACGTACGCCTTTACTACCGCGATACAATAATTATTGAAATATTGCTTAACCATCCTGAACAACCATAATTTCCCCCTCTCCCCTAATATACATTTCATCGGCGCAAAGGAGAAAAAAAAAATAATAAAATAGAAATCAGAAAATGGTCACAGCTGGACATTCCTGAGATTACTTGCTGTTTGATTTGTTATTTGTTTAATAACAAATTTTGTATTTTGCTGCTTACTGTTGTTACTGGTGAAGAGTGAATAGCATAAAATAAGATCTTTCGTATGTATGCTCACAATCAACATGTGGGTTACACTGTATTTCACATTTTGTTTACTTCTCTTGCTAAAAGGAAAACGGAAACCAATTAAATTGAAAAGTAATTTAGAACTAAAGATTACAACGACATGAACAGCATGGGATGATGCTGAAATTGTTCATATTTAGCTGTGTAATGATAGACGGAGCAGGATTATTGTTAACGTTACATTTTTTTTTTGGACACCGTTTTCTTTAAAAAGTAGCATATTTGATCTAGTTTTAAATATCTTTATCTTCAATTTTAATGTATGTAGAGCGTCTCGACTTAGAGAGATAACGACATGTGCTAGTTTTAAGGGAAGTTATTTCACTGAAAACTATAGGTTTCCCAGGAATATGCCATCGCACGCTAAATGAAATGTTGTCGTAATTGCTTCTAAGAAGTTCCAATCGCTTGGTAGTCACTGTGCTTACAAAGTGTTAGAGCAGAATATACTTTTGATACGCACCAACTTCTAAGCAGAATTGCTCGTCCTTTCATTCATATGATCGAGCATGCAGCTGATATTTACTGCAGATGAGTTTTAGTTAAGAAATGGGTCAAATCGGTTCATACAAATATTCCCGACGGAGTTAAAGAACAAAAGACTTAATATTTCTATTCATGTGCGCCAAAAACTTGGCTAACGTTTTTGCGCTTGTATTAACACCCTTCCAGAGCTTTCTGGTATTTATTAATAATTAGATCTTGTAAATATCAAAAACGGAATCTAACGCATTCTTTTGCAAACAAGGGATGTTTGGAAGCCGACTCATTCTGCAGATATACGACGCAAACGACAATAACGCCTCGCAAAATTACGTATTTTCGTGACAGTCCACCCGCTATTAATCTCGTCGAGAGCAGGAAAAAGAAAGAAATAGAGAAGTATACAATTCGTTCATTCATATATTTTTCTTATTTAGTGCGAGATAGATCGAGACCAAATTTTTATATCTTCTTCAAGTTTCTCATAAAAAGAATAGGCGTTAATACGTTTGTCGACTTCTTTTTACATAGCTATTGGTAGATTTCTCAACAAAATTTCAGAACGTAACTGCTTGTACTGTGCAAGCTATGGTCTGTGAGTTATTGATGAAATTATTGGCTTTTTTATTATATTAAAATTTGCGATAATTGAGAATTTCCATAAATTATTGTGTGTAGAGGCTTTTAATTCACTATCACATAATATAATGAGATAGTGTTTTCAAACCGATTTTTTCTTTAATTTTTACATTCAAATCGATGTGAAAATATAAAATCGGTGTTCTCTTACGAGGTTTTACTCCTAAGGCCATTTAAAAAAAATTTTCAAGTCGATCAGGAGTAATTTAGGTTTTCCACATACTTATATTTAGACAAAGATTGAAAACTCCATAGAGTACATAAATTTTCGATTTAGAATCGATTTAATTGCGTCTGTTTGTCTGTCCATTCAATATAATCGCTCAAAGGTTGGATATTAAATATTAGATATTTTATCTCCACTGAAGAATTAGATTCATTTTAAGCACCTGCTCCTTAGTAAATTTGGAAATGGAATAAACTTCAATGTTACCAACTGTCCATCAAAAGGCTGTCGCTTCATAAAACTTAACCAATGTAAGTCTAAATAATTTCCATATCGAACTCAACCCAATGGTCGTGCATTGCCATGTTAAATAAATAACAATTTACAAATATCGGAATCGCACTTCGATGCACATAGACAGGGATAGTATTCATTAACGACGTGAACACGATTTTTGTTTTCTTTCCATTTTGTACTATCACTGAAATAAAGGTTTTAAGTTGGCTCACTTCGCTTCTCTTTAGTCGTAAGAAATAATGGATCTGTGAGGTTAGTTGCTTCATTTACCTTAACTTAGATTGTAGCTGAACTGTAAATTAACTAAGATTGAAAATATATAATAGATCTGCTATTTTATTATAGATGTGCAAATATAGGAATAATGATAATTTATTGAACAGTATTTCATATAATGTAACGGTGCTCGTAAGAAAAGCTTCAAGAAGTCGCAGAAAGAAAAGCTTTTGCTTTTGAGTGTCAAGACTGTTGGTATGCCTGAGACGATCTGAACCGCGATATTTGATATATTACCTAAACAGCTGAAAATCTTTTGTCGTGTTTTGTTTCTCTGAACACTTTTGTGCCTGCTTGTCGCTATTTATTTATGTCGCAACATTATTTAACACACATGTATAAACGCACATATATTATAAATAAATAATTAAATAATATAAATTTATATGGGTTTAGAGATCATACAAGTGTCCTCTTCCCATAAATCACAACTTTCGGAAAGTAATGTATTAAATGTCTATAGTTAAAATGCATGGAAATAACAGTTAATTTCATTATAAATCGTTTAGAATCATTTTCTGTTTAGATCACTGCCAGAATCAACAAAAAAAAAATGTCCGGAAAAAATTTTATACTAAATTTTCATGGCTGACAAACGAATCCATAATTCATTACAATAAACATTAAATTACGATGATTTCTTATCTATCTGTCAGCTAAAAATATATGAGGGAAAAATATTACAAAAATAATAAAGCATTAAATTGAATGCTTTATTGAGTATTAAAACCAACAATACGTTCAACTTAAAGCACAAACATCCCTGAGAAAATAAAACAAAAGAAATCATTTGTTATATCACTTGATGGACTTCGTTTATGTTAACATACGATGCACGTTCATATAATAATACACACATATGAGAACAGAAACTTTTCATTACTCTTGGTGCTGGAAATTAATCCCTTTGGTATAATTAATCCTTAAATTAATTGCAAATGTTTTATATTCACGCATAGTTTTTGTATTTCTGTATTTTTTATTTTTTTTATAATTTTTTAATTTCACCAGCACGCACAACAGATACAGTTAAGCTTTCGTATTTATTTTGCTGCAAGTGAATTAAGATCCAATTTTTCTTCATTTGGTCGCCTTGCTGCTCTGAGATTTATTAATGCGTTTGTTGATTATTGTGCTTATGAGCTTTTTTAAATGTTGATAAAGTTTCATATAATTGTTAAACATTTAACTAAAATAACAAATTTCGTATAACTTTAATGCTTAAAAAAAGTTAGGGAGACAACTTTTCCTTTGCAGCCAGTGTTACTTTATTCGTATGTAGTTTAACTCTGTAAAAATCATGATGAATTATACTTGCCAAGTCATTCCATTTGTACCACCCAAAAGTGCGCTTCATCCTAGCTAGAAAATTCATGAGAAAACGGGAGATAAATGTACGTGAAGTACTTTCTTACACGGCTATGTTCATTCCGTTTGTGTTTCTATGCAAGTGTTCTGGAATCTGAATAGAATTTGTCGTACATGATTACAATGTAAAGTTTGACTAGAAACGACACTGGTTAAACGAAGCTGGCTGAATTCTGCACACTGTAGTGGATGTCCATACCGTAATATTATCTCCAATTCATGCGATTATTTGACGCAAGTTGGTAAAAACGTTTTAGTTTCTCCGCCGAAAGAACGCCTCCCACCAGGTCCGATTAATCTGAGATTATCGAAAGCTATCAACGACTGACCGGTAAGGAATCTCGCGAGGTCATTTTCGCTGTATCCCGCTGAAGTTGGTGGCCCCAAAAAGCGTTTACAGCATGCCATCAATACGCGTCTTGTGTTCAGGGATGATGAGTAAAAAAAAAAGTGTGATTGATGCTTAATAAATTTTGGACAGCTATGGGATTATTCATTGAATAATCTGCTAATCGCAAGTGACGTTTGAGTCTACTATGAACCGTAGTTGACCCGAAATTCAGCTTCCGAGTGACGAGTCAGCTGTTGTCGGCAGTGAAATGGCTGCTGTGCCCTAGATTAAAACATAATCGTGCACACACGATTCTCTTGATGGTTCCAAGAGAATCGATTTCGTCTAAGATATATCGTAAGGCAGTTGCCCGGCTCGTAAGGCATACGATGTACTCCACTTACTAAATCCCTGACCTATTCTTTATTTCGAAATTTGAAAAAAGGAATGTTAAAAAGCATGTACAAGCAACATATGAAAAAATGTAGTGCCTATCTCTCCTGAAAAAATTCATCCTGGTTTTGGAATAGCTTTGGCGTGTTGACAACACAACTTAGCACAACTTACCACAACTTACAACTTATATATATATATATATATATATATATATATATATATATATTACATTTGTCATATAGCTTTAACAAGGTAAATGGTATTTAATTTTCAAATTAGAAAAAATTTAAGAAAATAAAGCCTTTTGATCTGAATTCGCGTAACGGTTGTTCATGCGGGGAGGAAACCTAACCTTGTCAGTTCCACATCGCAAGACTCTCTTTTTTCGGGTGAGATTAGCACAAATCCAGTCATTCGTCTTGCCTTATCTAAGACTAACTCACCCTAATTTGCATCCAACAAAACCTAAAACAATTGCACACCACCCGTGAACCCAAAATTAGCGACGATTGTAACTCTTCGCAATACATTTATGTAGGAATTGGGCTTTTTTTTCATCAGTTTGGCCGCCGTTTCTTTGTTTTTGGAATCACTACTAGCTTAAAAAGTAAGTGGGTTGTTGGAATGGACGGCAAAATAATAAAGGAAAGGAGAAACTCTGAAGATGTGAGACAGACACGTGAGCAAGGTAATGAAAGAACAGATCGGTTAAGCTAAGCTACTTAAAATGCTTTACTTACCGTGTATATACACGTTTTCTGAACAGAATTATTTTATTTTTGGAATACAAATCTAAAAAGAATTTGTGATGAAAAGCAAACATAAGTAAGTAATAGTATTAAATTTCAAAAATTTATCTTAATCCGTACATAATCTGATTTCTCACCCTTGTGGCAGAAGCAGAAGAGGTAAGAAGAAGCAAGAAAAATCACAGCAATTATCATTTGTTCTTATTTTCCTTTTTTCTTTCTTCCTTTATAATAAATAGCAATAATGCTCTTAATGGTTTTCAATACACCCAATACGAAGATAATAAGTCAATAGAAGGAAGGTAAACTGGAGAGTAATTTCAGAGAAGAATAGTCGTACAAGAAAAAAAATTGCATACACTACAATAGCTTATAACGAATACAATACTATAGAGATTTATACGTTTCCGACCATGTGTATGTACGTATGAAAATGTATAAAACATGACGTCGAGAAGATAACATACTTAACAGAATAGATGGATGGAATCAGTTACCTTCCGCATTTGTTGTTGAGCCTATACAGAGTCGACAAGTGTTATCACTTGTGTTCTGTATGAGCTCCTTAAAAGCTCTATTGAAATCGACAAGAGAATCAGTGAGAAATGAGAGACTCTCTAACAATAATAACAATCATCTTTTATAAAGAAAAACAGAAAAAAAAAACAGAACGGAGAACAGTAATTTTATTAGCTGGCTCCAGTCGTTACATAAGTGCGGCCTCCTTTCTTAGAAACGTGATGATATGAATTTAACAGCAAACTTTGGCTATAGAGTAGTAGTGGTTGATTTGTATAAAAACATCAAAACACACAATAGGCAATAATTTCAATAGCAACGTTATGATATAAAAAACTGATTTTGTTTGTGTTTGTTTTTCCCTATTTTCCTTTTATAGCTTTTGTTGCTTTTAATACATAGTTAATGATTACGTGATGAGAAATATTAAGAAATATGCAAAAGATTTCATTGCTAGCTTATTATTATACTACTTAATTAGTGTTATATTCAATTAAATCACTTCAATAAACTAAGTTCAGTAATTATTACAGGTGTAGTGTGAAAAGAAACGTATTGCTTAATATCTACAAATTGTAATTGAATTAGACTTATGATCGGAGTATGAGGGCATGGGTAAAATAGTTGCGATTTCTCAACAATGAAGGCTTTAATTTCCGCTCCACATTCGGTGTATACACTCGATATATGTTAGCCATATTCGTGACAGTTTCAATGAAGTGCAATACACCTCTCTTTTCGAACGGTTCTCCTTGTTTGTAAGGTTAGGCGTCCTTGCTTTCTTTTGTCGATTTGATGTAAGATCTCTCCATCTTATAAAAGTTTGCGCATTGAAGGTCCTTTGTCGAACCAATAGGATTAGCCCCAAAACGCCTTTATGATTCTTATTTTGTGCATACGATAACATTAAAATTGACGCCTACAAAGAATGAAGTATACAATCTCGCCCTTTTTTTCTGAACACACCTCATATATGCTTATATCGATGATCAGTGGTACATACTGTAGTACATACTTTGGAAATCACTTTTCGTATTAATCAATTTAATAATCTTCGCCGAAAAGAGCCAAATGGATATTGCCTGTATTGACTGCAGGAATAGTCATGCTCACGTTCCATTTGCTCGGCTAATGTCCGTCAGGCAAGTTATTTAATTCCGCTCTTTTGCACTTTATTCTAAATGAGTTTTCTACTTGCGATTCCCGATTCTCAACGATATTAACGTATTTGTTGATGATGTAAAAATCTTCCATTCATTTAACTCGACGCTGGCGTACTTTAGTCTCGAATAAATAATTTGAGTTTAGTCAGAAATAAATAATTTAAACTCGTGGTGTAAAATTACTGCTATGATGTTTAATTTAAGAGAGCCGGTTTCAATCTTTACAAAGTTGTTCATCCCCTTTCCTTACTGGAGTCAACGATTTGGATATTACCTTGCAGGTAAGATTCTTATAGAGTTGTCCTTTAATAAAGCTAAGTAGGATTTCCGCTTTTCGAAAATGCAGTCTTGCTTTTATAGATCAATATTACAATATTTGCGCATTGCCTTGACGCTCTGTCGAGATGTCACAGAGACCTTACAGTGCTGCGATATTTTCCTATCTTTTTTTTTGTTTAACGAAGTGTAGGCTGGAAGTTCCGTCATGAGCATAGATTGCAATTTATCGGCTTAACGACGCTGGCGAAAGGATGGTTTAGAGTTAACTTAATGAAAGTTAATCTTTTTTCATCGGTTTTGCTTCAAAAAATTTTGCTTAATATATTTGGCATATTTAGCAGGCACAACGAGACAACGCAGCACAAACTATTAGGTTCCATAACCGTGTCCAAGTTCTTTGTAAAGCATACAATGATAAAGTTCATGTTTCATTTTTCTGTCTTCATTGGGGCACGTTAAATTATATTAAATTACGGCGGATGTATGTGATACTCAGAGGGAGGAAATTCGGTACAATGATGTCATTCGACTCAAAGAAAAAACCCAAAGTGTTTGAACATTCTCACTATCCGCTACATAGAAAACTTTTGCTCAAAGAGTAGGCATATGGAAAAATTTACGAATTTTGCGAGCGGCTTAGTTTTCGAAAATCATTCCTATGAACGATCTTGCGGAGATAAGCCACGAGATGACAAAGTCTAATTTTTATTACTTTATGGTTAAAGCCGGTGCAGGATTGTATATATACATTCATTGCGCTACATGTCTTTTCTGAAAATGTGGTATGTTCACGTTTTGGACCCATCGCATGAAACAACTTCGTAACAAGTATTCCTCTACAACAAGAGCTATAACCTCTATTATATTTAAATGAAAATAAGAGAAAAACTGAATTAGGGAAAATGGAGTAAGGCTTTTAGCTTTCCGCTTTCCCCGAAATTAATGTTTTTACTTGTTTTTGCATAACCTTTCTTATGCTGCACCTACACTACCTGTATCAACATTGTAGAAATGAGTGACACATCTAGAAAGAGTCAGGCATCAGTAGCTGTTTTTTTATGTGCTTGAACGGTCCTTCCATATTTGCGGATAGCCTCGAGGGACCACTTCCCGTTTTACACCTAATTCATATTTTGCTTAAAAGATGAGAGAGATAATGGTTATCGTTGAACAATATATTGAACAAAGTAAATTTTAAAATTCTTTTTTAATATTCCTTCAATTTTACTAAAAAATCGGCGAACACTGTAACTTTTGAGTTTTCAGTTGTGGTATGCTGCAAATGTAATTCTGTCGTAACTACCATGTAGGAGGAACGAGGAACGACAGACTGTAAGGATAACTGGCAGGACTGAAATATTGGTATGCCTCGGAGAAAGATGGAAAACAAATAAGCAAAAAATGGCATTTGAGGAGGAGGAACTGTTAGAAAACTTGATATGAAAACACGTTTTTAAAGCTTCCGTCGTCTTTATTTGCCAGTTACACAAAGAAAATAAAACAAAAACTTTTAAACACTTTTTTTAACAAGAGTAAGTAAAGGCAGTGTAAAGAAGTGTAAAGAAAACTGGTACTCAAAGCTTGCAAGTTTTGCCAAAATAATATGCACGAACAATAAAAAAAAAACCAAAAAATTATTAATAAGCACCCTATAAAGACGAAATGCAAATCAATAAGAACAAAAGAATGTGTAAACCCTAATAACATTTGCTTTTGTACAAGTGAAAACATATATGTATATATATAAAGATCATTGATTTTGATATAAGGATTCCATTTAAAGACTACAATTTTTGATAAATTTCGACTTGTACACCGCAAAGGTACATGTACGAATGAGTGTAATGTATTATAGAAATTGTGTATTTGTACGAGGGAATTATTATCGGAAAAAATATAGCAATAATTTTAATGCACTCCAAACAAAATAAAGAGAAGCTTATACGAAAGAATCTGTTCATAACAATGTGATTGAAAATTTGTGCATGACGTCACATTTTAAACAGTGACATCAAAATTATAAACATGTGTAGAAAGATCTATGAGAATAGTGAATAGTTCACAGCCGGAATAACCTTGATAAGGAGAATTAAAGACACTATGTTTGCTTTGGAATTTGTTATGCTCAACGCCAGTGATTGAAAGATATATTGAAGATCCATTTAAACTGTAGATTGAAACTAATACATAGGCATCGCATGTCATCCAAATGAAACCTTTATAAAATTAGATACACATCACAAATTGTTGGAAAATTTTCATTACTTTAATTTGTCGCCAACTTATACTACGTGCAACAGCTACGAGCATTTGGTCCCTATACATTTTTAGTAAAGATAGCACCTTGTGTAATAGGAAAGTGAACTACAGCATCTTTGATATTTATCTACTTATTTATTCACTTACATATGAAAACTCAGTTAAAATAAATTAACAACCGGATTCTATTGACTCTTAGAAGTAGATCTAATACTGATTGTTATTAAAAACTAATACAAAGTATATAAAGAGAAGTAAAAAAAAAAAGAATTCATGTATAAATAAATAAGAAAGAAAAGAAGAAATAAAGAAAAAACGCATGTACACAACTGGCACAGAGCCACACCCACAACCAGTGCAGATGTAATTTGCACGTAAACCCTTAAACATGCAAAAGCTTGGCAACCGACAACAGGAAACAGTACCAGTTAATTTTACTTTCAATATGACATATGGGAACCGCTTGCATCAAGGTTGTTGTTTTGGTAGAAGTTAAGGAGTCCGACATTAAAACTAAATGGTACACATCATTTAGGTTTCTGCAAACATCTTTGAACGGATTCAACGGCCCATAATTATATGTACGTTGACAACGCTTCATGAAGATGAAGTGCCTGGAGAAACGATTAGGTACACTAAAGCCACCACGTAATGTGGGCGAATCGACACCACCATTTATCAACTTAATTAAGAAGGAATCACCAAGAACAAATCTACGTTTCTCAACCGACGGTAAGGATAAAAGCGGCAACCTATTTTCATAAGGTGATAGCGAGACAAGGCGTCCTAACCCAAATTTCTAAGGGCAAATACCAAGGATTGCTTTTGAAAGAATTAAACGGACTTAAGTGAACCTATATAACATGTATAGGAAGGAGACCGCACAATAGAGACATACTTAGATATTGGTCTGGCTAAGCATATGTATATCCTTTTTGTAATGTGGAGACCCTTAAGCTCTTCGGATCACATTTTATTGAAACCTAGCGCGGACCTAGCTTTACTAAAAGAGACCTCAATGTGCAAATTTGTTCGAGTGGATGAACGAATCTACGTTTTCCAACTTGTGTGAATCGATGATGATCAGTATTGAATAACTTCCTCCTTGAGAAAAAAGGTTTCCTGTATTTTTTCAATTTGAAGCTGATACAATTGTTATTCCAAGGAGAAGGAAGAAAACAGTTTAACATTGTCAGCCTAAACCCCGAATGATCTCTTATCAAGATAAGAGCTTATCCATTTTACTAAGTGCAAAGGGAAGCAGTGGCTTGGAGTTTGAAGATCAATAAGTTATGGTTAAGTAAGTCAAACGCAGAACCTAGTCATAAGCAGAACCTTAATGCTCTTGTTAAACCAAAACGATCACTTGCTTCGATGCAGAAATTGCTAGGTTTAATACATTATATCACGATGACAGTAGGGTTGCAATATTCCCAGCAGAAAAATTGAGTATAATCTGTGAAAGATGAGATTTAAACAAAAGCCAATAGCTTTGTCAATTTCATAATGGTTGTTTGCGGAAGTTGGATTTGACACATTAGAAATGAAAGGAAATGCAAATTGTTGAATGATACGGGTCCGCAGGTAAACTAAACAGTGAATAGCGAAATTGGCAAGGCAAAGATCTACCAGTCTGCCGTTACAATCAGGAGTACGGTTGTGTTGGAGTAAATTACTTCAGCTTCAAAGAAGCTTTTTCAGACGCACTTTGGCCGTGATATGTGCACAAATGGCGCAACTTACCCTTGCGCAGACACCACTATCGAGGAACCACTAGGTTCGGATGACTTTCCAAACAAAGTCCTAAAACAAGCGAAATGCCCAGCCATTCCTGGAAGTTTTTAATAATTGCCTGTATGCTGAAATATTCCCGAAGGCATGGAAAAATCAAAGATTGATGCAATACATGCAAAGTCAGCTGATGAATCAGATTCATATCGTTCATTACGTATGATTGACACGCCAAGGAACATGCTGGAGCAAATTATTTGCAGACGCCTGATGGATCATATCTAGTAAATGGGCAGAAACTGGAAAACCAATACGGATTTCAAAAGAGCGGCCTATTATCGACGCTACACTCCAGGTGAAAATTCCAAAAAACGCAATAAAAAGAAACAGACGGAAGAACGGAAAGTGCCGAGCTATAGCCGTTTTAGACAGAAGGAATTCCTTTAACTCGGGAGCTGGCCGCACATCTTGCAGATGCTCCAAGATCGCGGGTATTGTTATATCTGATCAATTCAATACGTAGCCACTTGTCTGATGGGGAACTGTTTTGTACAACGGAAAATGACATTAAAACACAACGGCTGGCGTTCCGCAGGGTTCTCTACTTGGGACAATTCTTTGGAATATATTGTGTGATGAGCTACTAAGGCTACACATACCCAAGTATGTGTTGTTTCTGCAGCCAAACAACTGCAATAAATACAAAGCGAAGGATGTTGGAAGGATCACAAGAGATATTAAGGCATGGTTTACGAGTAAAAAAGTATCTTTATCTCCGCAGAAGAGTGAAACTGAAGAGAATAGAAAAGGTAGTACTAAGTATAGATGACGATCAAATATGTAGCACGCCGGCAATAAAATATTTAGCAGTTGTGCTGTACGCTAGACTCTCCTTTTTACCACACATAAATGCCATATATGATGTAGACTAGACGGCATCACCCTCGGCATAGCTAACATCGCAAGGCGAAGACAAAGGAGGCGGTTGTTGGGCAAAGTGATACTAGCAGTGAAAGAAGGTATGTGCTTATGACAGGTATGTGCATATGGCAGAGGGGACGAGACTAGTCTATATAGGCGCGCTAGACACGTGAGTTCATATATGATGCCGTAAGATGCGTCACAACGCAGCAGGTCAGCACTGACTACTTTTTTAAGTCGGTCATGACTACTTTTGGCAATACCTTCCTAAATTCCGCCACAATAATGACCCTTTTTACACGCGGTGTGTTGGCGTAGAGGAAACGGCGAAACGCGTCTTCCTGGAATGTCCCAATTCCCACTGTGAAAGAAGCATTATCGATAAAGAGGCCTGTCCAGCGATAATGATCGAGCTGAGAAGAGTTGAGCATGCTCGCAGTAGACGAAGGATCCACAGATTCTCGCCTTACAACACATGCCGAGATATATATTTTATGAAATGCCATGCGCTAAACCATAATCGCTGTTGAAAGGTGTTCATCGGAAAGTGGGCCTTTTCCAATTTATCCGACCCTTACCTCCCGTACCAAAAAATCGATGCTTCCCAAAAGCACTATTTTTAATAAACTTTCAAATTTCTCGAAAATCATGAGCTTAAAGATTTTTATATAGCAACGTCTTTTATATCTAAAACAGATATAAAATACAACTTTAGCGTTGTTTTGTAAAGTTATTTTTTCATTATTTTCATTATTTAGTCACTTCATGCTTCAATGCTTCGCTAAGTTCGTGAATTGACCCATGACGAATAAAGCAAGATATTCACGTGGTATGTGCGGAAATTTTTCTTATAAAATTAAAAACCAAACTAATCCATTACATTATAAACTATTTCACGAAATTTCTCTGCAAAGCAATCGAGAAGAAGAATTAGAATAAGAGCCTTTACCTGTCATTAAAATTTGAAAACACAGTTTCTGCCTTTAAAATCTGAAGTTCTTCCCCGCTTTTTATTAGGTAGTTGGGTACACATCTAAAACAACAAAAGAGTTAATCTCAATTAATCTGAAGTATTAGTGTATATACGAATGAATCCAAAGAATATCGTGAAGGTTATCTAATTAATTACAACTTTACTTCATTCTGTGCGAAAATAACGACTAGTATTGTTCTCTGTTGCAAATTTAGATTTTCTGGCATTTACATAGGTACCCTATAGTACATAGTACATAGTACATAGAATTATAAACAATCTGTATGGCCGCGCATGTAGAAGTGGAAGGTTTCGGTCGGTCGGCTCGTCCTCTGCTTCTTACAAGAGAGTAGTGTACAGTATAATAACGGAATTCCGTTAATTAGTGTCTCTTTTCATAATTTTTCGCTCATATAATGGAACAATTGAAAGAGAGAAGTTATCAAAAGAGAATGATGTCCAAAGTCCTTCTGTATAGCATATGGGTGGGTTTAGCTCTTGCAAATGGTATGGTCTTTCTTTTTACTATTTTAGCTATGACTGAGAAAAAGCCTGACAAGGAAAAAACCGATCAAGGCATTCTAGACTGAGCCGTCAAGAAGTGAGCAGCAGGAAGAGGAGTAATTGGAAAAAGTTTAATTAAAATTAAATTGAATATCTCTTCGAAAGAATTGCAAATATTTGGTTATATCTCTTAGAATACTTCCAAAAATTTTCGAAGGAAAGGAAATTTTCGAAAAAAAAGGAAAAGGCACAGTTAGATAAGTGAAAGAGAAATTATATTAAAAAAAAAGGTTTAAAACTTACATTCTAAAAAAAGGTAAAATAAATGGTTACAAATTTTAATAAAAAGTTTGTCGAAACTGTACCGATATATGCAGAAAGGTATGTTATACCAGTTATGATTGTAATAAATAAAGAATAACTGCTAAGTAATGATAAAAGAAATGTATATGAGAAATGCTTGTATATACAAGCGTACATGCCTACATATATATAAATATTCATACGCATACGTATGTATGCTTGGAAAAAAGGAACGCGTGCATCATACAAGACAAAAAGAATTCAAAGGGAGAAAAAAATCTAATTTCTGGTTACAGACGAAGACCTGGAACGCTTCTCGCCAAACATAGGAAAGGGATAGGAGGAAGTTATCTCTGATATGAAGGAACGATCGCCGTTGAATTTCCAAATTGGTATGATAAGCGTGGTGAAGCGGCAAACATAGTTCGTGAGGATGTGTGTGTGTGTGCGTGTGACAGTGGCTGCTCCCTTTTTATCCTGTTCATTGCATTTTTTGTAAACAGAACTGGGCAAGCCAGGTAAAGTGTGTTGTAGCGCCAGTACAACGCGTTACAAATATTAGTTGTTCCTTCATTTATTGTAATCTGTACAGGTTAGTGTGCGCTATACACGATTCGCTGTAAAACAACGAAACTATTCATTTGATCGAAGTGAAGCTTACATTTGTTTCGATTCAAGGAAGCAGCGAAGTGTTACTGAGATCCGATAGATGGCACTGTACGCTGATTTGCTGCGACTATAACCAAATTTACATAAAATGCTTATTTTAGCTCGATAAATAATTTGATAATTAAATTAAATTATAATAATTAAAATGTAATAATTCAAAAATAAACAAATAAATATTTAATGTCACAAACAAACGTTTCAATTAATACAGTTACAATTTAAAAAGATTAACAAACTATTTCTTCCCCTTTTGTTTGTTTTTCATTTTTAATTTGTCTAAAATAAGTTCAGGGCGTTATAAAAGTCCATATATCCACCCATTGACATATGTTCCTGTATCTTAAATTATTGTTTAAATAGCTACCGTTGTCGTTTTCGATCAAGTTTTAATCTTTTGGTTTTATATTCAATTAACCGTTTGAGTACCAAGCAGCGCATTCGCGCTGTTCAGATTTCATGTCGAGAAAACCCAGACAGCTTTGAAAAAAACCTGTCGACGAATCCCAAGCACCGTGATCGCGCTGTGTAGATTTTATTTCAAAACTGTCTGGGTTTTTTCGACATAAAACACTGACAGCGCGATCGCCTTGGTATTCTTCTTCTAAAGTGTTTTTTCAAAACCGTCTGGGACTCAAACGGTTAATGATACATTCGGTAGCGGAATTTTTTTCAATAATTAAAATGAAATGAAAGCAAGTCGCGTTGAATCAAAGAATTCTGTGTTTTCGTTTCGAAAAACGCATGTTAACACAAAAGAAGAAAAAATTCATCATGCGTACGAAAAAGGATACGCATGTTGCTTGCCGAAAAGCGAAATTGCATAGCGGGTTAATACCGCAAAATTTCAATGCAGAAATTCTAATGGCCATCGAGCTGTTAGATTTCATTTGCCATTCATTACTCATGTTAATGAAATTAAAGAATTAATCAATCCCGAGCGGTACTTGCGCCGCGAATTTCTGAAGTTTCATTGCGAATTTGCAGTTGTAAAAATAGACACAAAAATTCATCGTAACTATTCGCACCTCACACTCCACTTACCACCCCAACTATTTACAGAAACGATAGAATTTGCAAAATTGCTATTTAGAGATTTGTTTTCATTGCTTTTCTAGCGATTATATCTGTTTAACAATTGCACTCAAACCAAATAATAACACTTGCGCAATTTTCCATTAATATGAATATTATGAAAAACTTTAGTATATCACTTTGCACAATTTTATCTTGCAAGTAATGATGCTGCTTTAAGTCTTACTACACTCTTCTTTGTCTGCGACAATGAAGCCACTCATCCTTTTCACATAAATCTCTTACAATAAACTTCATGACACCACGTAATAAAATCACAATTCTTCATGGAGATCGTCTTTACTTTTTTTTATTCGCTGCATCAAGGGCCTTTTGCGTTTGCTTTTCCAAAGTAATAATACATACATACAAAAGCTGTATACATATATATAAATATATATGTATTTACATCACATAGATATATATATATATATATTTATATATATTTATATATATGTACAATATACAATATATATATATGTATATATACAAAAAGATAAGAGAAGAAAAAGGCCATCATAATTATGTAATAAATTTCAACAGAATTACGTAGTGTCCTCTGAGCTAAGTTCTTGTGCCTTCATATATATATTCATGCAAGCAACGCGCATTCCTGCACATGAGTGGTGATGTACAACAAGTTAACCGAGGAAAGTAACAAAGAATCACATTTCATTTCCTAAAAATTTTTCGTTTTTCTCACATCTTTGAAGCAGCGGAAGGGGTATGAAAAATCTCAGCCAGCTAGCCCAGCTGGTAGCTGGCTTTTAGGAACCAGAAAAATGTTAACATGTCAACACATACATAGAGAAAAAGGTAAGAAAAGCTGAATACTTTACTGACTTTTACATTTCTTGCTTTCTTTTTGCTTTTTATTTATTTATTTTTTTTTTATTTTTTTTTTTTTGTAATCCAACAATGAAAAATTTTTCAATCAAGATAAAAAGTTGCTACAAGAATTAAGGTGAAGTAGAAGGGACGAAAATGAAATGAAACCTTTTGTACGAAAATGCAAGAGCAGCAAAAATTCGGTTTTTCAGCTTTTTTTTTTAAGGTGGTCTGGCTCATATAACAAGTTTTAGGTGCGTGTGTCTACATTTTGTTTAAGTCAAACGGAAACGGAAACAGCCGCTATAAAATGTTATACCAGCATGTTAACTTTAGTGTTTCCCGCTTGTTGCACATCATGTAAACTTTTATTTTTTTTTATTTTTCGTTTTCTTTTCTTTCTTTTTCCTGCCAAGCTATCATTTCATTTCATAGCATTCTATTCATTGCTTTATTACACATTTTTGGCTTTTAAGTCGGTCTTCCTACTTCTCAGCTCTCGTAAGATTGCAGATAACTGACAGTGTGGAAATTTTGTTAGAGTTTATTTTTTGTGATTTATTCATCGAGAAACAAATAGAGTTGAGACAGAACGTCCAACCGATAAACGAAAAGTGACGACTTTAGTTGCATTAGTAAAGTTTAGCAAATTAATGGAGAAAATTCTTTTTCAGGTTATTTGCGCAGAATGTTGGTGAAAAAGTGAAGAAAATACAATAGATTTGACGCCTACATATAACATATATCGCGATAAACTATTATGTCTGTGCATATATATACATTTATAAACCTTAATGTCGCCTAATTTCCCTTTTATGTTTCTGTTATGTCTATGAAAAAGTACTTTAACTCGCACATTTATTGCTTCCGATTTTCTTTTTTTTTTTAATTCTTTTATGCCTTTTTTGCCTTTAATGCTGCCGTCCAACCAAAACCTTAATTTAATAGCTTCCTAGTGAGTTTTCTTAGCAAAACTTGTGGAAATTGTAAAAGCCATAAAATTCTAATTTCAGTAACATTGCAGTTTATTTTTTATTGCAAATGTTTCTTAGCATTTCGTTTCTTTTGTTTCGTTTTCTTCTCTCTTTTTCTCCGTTTCCCCTTCCAATCCCCTCCCGCCGTCCCTCTCGCCATCTATCTATCTATCTATCTATCTACTCTACTGTCACTGAAATCAAACAAGGCATTTGCCGTTGCAGCGTAGAACATCCCGTTTTTGTTATATCAACTGACATTAAAAAGAGAATTTGCGGTTATATTAGCATGTTTTAAATATGCACACTTGTACACACACAAACGCACACATCTACACATAATTGCATCCTAATGTAGGCAAAAAACAATTTTTTTTAATATTTCTTTACAGACTTACAAACGCAAAAAAAGACTCACTAAGAAACAAATAAAAGAATTCTTTCACTTATCTTGGCATTGTTTCCATTGTTATCCACCATCACACCGACGCTGCTCACTACTTCCACATTCTTGCTGTTAATACTTCTACTGCTACTACTGCTACTGCTACTCTTACAGCTACTGTCTTTCACTGAAAAATATTAGAGCTAGTGTCGTTCCCACCATTATGCTCGTTCGTACACTTATAAATGCTTGTTGCACTGGCCGGAAACCGGAAACCAAAAATTGCGCTATTTTCTGTGTAAAGCAGCAATAGTTGTCTGTCTGTCTTCTTTTCTTCTCGCTTTTTGAACATTATTATTGCATTTTGTTGTTTGCATTATTTGTACAGTTTCTCTTTCTAGTCCTTCTTGAATTTTTTTGCTTCCGTTTTGCATTTTTTGATAATGTCAGCTTTTACTTTCTTTTTTATTTATTTTTTTTATTTCTTGGCTATTTTAGTTGCTTGTATATAGAGGTACATACACATTCAGATGTTTTTTGTCATTTTTTTTTTGTTTTTTTGTTTTTGGTGCAATTTTTCTTTCCTACGTCCTCCATAGTTCAAATTAAATTGTCAGTAACATGGCAAATTACCATTTTTACGCTATTGTGCTTACGAAATTGTAATATCATGAGAAAGAATACAGCAAAAATTGCAGAAAAAAAAATGCATACACATGTATACAAAAAAAGACTTGGAAAACTTCAGCAGTCTTAAAGAGAATTTTGGTCATCGGTTTTTTAAAGTGAATAAATGGCATTCGCGATTGCCCGTAAAACTTAGAATACTTTTCTAAACAGACGAAGTTGAAACAGAAGGTTGACTATTGATGTCCTACGCCATACATTGCACGTATTTTTGCTATGAAATCTTTCTTATAGCGGCTTGCTCGCTTCTAAAGGCATGGAAACCCTTATGTGGGAGGTAGCCATGTAAGCCGACATGATTCAAATTTCTTTTCTTGTCAAAAATGTTACTATTCTTGAACATTTCTTTCACTAATTTCGTTATTAATAATCAAAAATGGGATCTTGTTGCCATATAAGGGCTTATTTCTCATGAGCGCCTAATATATTTTTTAAAATAGGACCAATCACGCAAGGGATGCTGATTGTACGTGTAACACGCCGACGAAGGAAGACATATGTGATATACGCAGCGTAATGCGTGTGTGGGGTAAATATTAAATCTTTACCGACTAAAGGAAAGGGACCCCAAAAAAGGCGTATGGGAACTTGCTATAGCAAGTTTAGATATCAAATTGTTACTTTGGTTCGTCATTAAAGCAAGGCAGACCTTGGCGCAGAGGTGGAAGGAATTCCAAAAAAATTCGCATCAAAGTTTTCATTGGACTTTACTAAAAAAATACAGTTTTTCATATCAGATCTCTTTTTAATCGAGCGCTGCAATGTTTAATTCAATCTGTTTTTAGTAATACTTCTTTCTGAGCCAAAACGAAGCTTCATTGAAATATTTCAAAAATAAGACTAATTCAAAAGCGGTGCGGGGCTTAAAATTTTTAATCATCTTGAGTGAGCCATGATTTCAATAGCTCTCTCTGCGTTCGACAAATCGATTAAAACCATTTTTGTGCGAACGTGAAGAGAACGTTAGTTCTTTTTGATGGAATCTGTGGATCCCATTTTCTAAACCGATACATTTTGTCCAACGCAAATATCGGTAACTCTATCAAAACGGTAAAAACCGTTAAATTAGCTTAGCAAAAACTTTTAGTTACCTTGAGACAAATCAGATGTCGATGTCGATAAACAGCCTCAACGGCTTTCTACAAAACGATTGAAAATAGCTTTTGCGGCAGAAGAAGAATTTTGGGAAACCGTCTTTTGCAACTATAATACAATATTCAGAATACGAGTGCGTGAGCGTTCGTGGATTATGGGATTTCTATAATTGTAATGTTCACATAAATTTCACAATTTTTTTTTTCTTTGCAGGACATACTGTACTTTAAAGGACGATTTGTTACTACCGCAATCATTTGAACTAAATGGGCCACGTAGCCCAGTGAAGCACTCTATGCCAAGGGCGGCATATTGCTCGATCTGACAAAACTATTGGCGTTCAAAGACTCATAATCATAACTACCTACTTATAGAAAAGGTGGGGGTGGTAAGAACCTTCGCGGTTACGACATATAGGATAAATTTCCGTTAGGTCCATGCATAATGAAGATCTCCTTGCGTTCCAGATACTGAACTATAGTATGTTTGCATTGTGAAAAATAATCAGATCGATTAAAAATAATCAGACAAAAGGCACATCTCTGTTAAGAACATTTTTTTATTTTCATTTTTTATCATCTGCTCATAGTTTTCTGTTAAAAGTCTAGAGTTACCCGTCAAAATGCTACATTCCAAAATCTTATTGTTTTCCTAATGCATTAAATATCCAACAAATTTTTTCGGTAAGAAAATAAAACTAAAACGACCGCTATTATCTGTGAAACACAAAATTCCTATAATTCGGAGTTAAATAATTTTACATTTATATACACTATAATATTAGGAATTAGGGATATATAGGAAAATTTAAAGTGGTTGTTTTGGCAGCAACTTCATCTACGCCGAGCATGCCAGTTGCAGTTCGTATAAAAATAAAGCGTGCCAGTTGCATTTCATATAAAAATAAAGCATGGCATTTGCAGTTCGTATAAAAATGGGTAAATGGTGGCTCAACTTCGACATGCTTGATGGAACAACGAAATATAGATGGATATGGATAGAAGAATAACAGAATTTATAGAAGAACGAAATAAGAGAACATTTGTAGATAATTACAATATGATTCCAACGTTTGCTGACATAACGAGTGCGACCAGTTTTACGTATTCGTCGTATTCGGATGTAATGACTTGCGGAATGACACAAGTCTATTTTCCCATATCCCATTTTAAAGTCCATTTAAAAACATATCGCTTTTTTTATATCGATATTGAAAGATATTCATTCTGAATTGATGGAAAACACAATTTGTGCGTAATTTTATGTTTAACATTAGCTTTACGATACTGTACGAGGAAAAGATAATGACCCAATTTCAGCACTAGCCTGCTTGTTTACTGATGAGATAATAATACTAATCAAGCTTAAAACAGGGCAAACAAAGGGTCAGTATTGTCAATATTAATGTTGCAGAGAAAAGGAAAAGTTACAAAGTTTAATTGTTACTTCCGATTGTTAAGCCGCCGGTGTGCTTCCGGACCTACTTATGAAGAATTTATTTATTGCTTTTGTCGCGAGAAAATAGAAAACGATCCAATGAAAACTTTTTAGTATATTTATTGCATTATTAATAATACAAAGGAAAACATATACTAACCTCAGTGTATTAAGCGTGAGGCATTTTTACATGCATCACCGAAGGATGAAGTGTGTGTTCATTTTGTCAAAACGTTTCTAACGCCCAATAGGAAGCTTGAGAGACCCCATAAAGTATATATATTCTTAATCCGCATCAAATTTTGAATCGATTTAAGCATGTCGGTTTGTATGTCTGTCCCTGTAAGTAATGTCCGTTGTAAACATTCTTTCGGCCGCAAAAATGAAGCTATCGACTTCAAATTAGGCAAAAGCATTGCAAGTTCCTGCACGCAAATTGGTATTGAAATTGTGGTAAATCCGTCGAAGCATACGCTCACAGCATCCCGCAAACTGAGAACACCGCTGTTTTTTAAAAGGAATACAAAATTGGTTTTTTGCTCATTGTTCATAAACTATAGCAGATAAATGTACAAAAATTTGAACACATACTATATACAAATTCTTGGCCGGTTTCAAATTTGGAACGCATCTGAAAATGTGCAAATGTTTGTTTGTCCATCTGCCCGTCTGCCAAGTTGCATAGTATCTGTGGTAAGCATTTTCCCGTTCACGAAAATGAAAGTATCCGCTACAAATTTGCAAAAAAATTTACAAGTGACCTAAACTTTTCAAACATCAAGCCTATAGCTAATCCATGCCTACTCCCGTTTTCGGTAATTTTTCACACGCGGTTTAGGGCTGTGTTTGTCAAAAATTGGTTTTTCGTTTCTCGTAAAATATTTTACTTGATAAGAT
This sequence comes from Glossina morsitans morsitans, assembly GCA_001077435.1. Taxonomy (NCBI): domain Eukaryota; kingdom Metazoa; phylum Arthropoda; class Insecta; order Diptera; family Glossinidae; genus Glossina; species Glossina morsitans. The sequence continues at coordinate 35,456 of CCAG010012126.1, forward strand.
TTCCATATTATTTAACTTTCATAGTTGTTCATCTGTTGTAGTGTATATGTTTCTTTAAAGAGAGAAGGTACTGAAAGTTTTTCTGAAAGTCAATCTTTTTTTAAATTGACCACTTAAATAGTGAAAAATGATATAAAATGGTATTCTGGGCGGGCCAAAATTTAAAATGGTCCCAAAATAAATGGAAACCTTCTCATCCTTGAGACAATTAAAGAGAGTCGCCCATTGCTCAAGAACCTCAAAATTAATATATTTATTAATTTCCATATCCACCTTCCGTTCGTTTCATTTTACGAAAAACAAGTGTAAACGTTATAATCGGAGCATAAAATACACTATTTCACTTTGCCTAACGCAGCTTTTCATTCACTTTCGCGATAATACGCCAAAATTTATATTTTATTGCCATGTGAAATCGAAAATTTATATTTTATTGCCATGTCAAAGCTTACTATCCATGGTAATCCGTAGTTGAAAAAAAGCAGGTCTATGTGAATCAAATCTTCAACGGCAATTTCTATGCCAAATTGCGACTGCGTATGCGTTTTCATCACAAAATATTGAAAACTTAAACTTTTTGATGTATAAGTTTTTTTCATGGGAATCCTTATATCCGATGGTTTTCAATAAATAGACCAATTTGAACTCAATATAATATATTCAAGTTTTATATCAAATTACTTTTATGAACCAATTTTGTGTTATGAAATATTGGACAATTTTTGCATATAAAAGCTTAATTTCTATGCGAATCCTTATACGAAAGGGGACCTACAAAATATATCTACAAGGTCCAAACACGGCAAGGTTAATTCCGGTGTCAAATTGCTACCACGGACCGATTTTCACTATGAAATTTTAAAAATTACACCTTTTTACGATAAGAAAATCCATTTTTCGTAAGAACGATTATATGGAATGGGATTCAAAAAATTGCTCAATGCGATTTCAATTTTTCACGACAATTTAAGACGCTGAAATACTATCACCCAGCGAATTTTTCCGTGGAATTTTGAAAATTACAATTTTTATTTATATAATAATATTTCAAAGCAAGTCGGTATATGGGGAGCACTCGAAAAAGTAGTCTAATTCAATCCATTTTGCATAAAGTTTTTTCTTAGCCCTAAACACGTCATTGACCTACTTTTTATCAAAACATCTCACAAATTGCTCCTTGTATACCATATGCAAAAATGCACGGACAGAAATCTGACCGGTGGACAGAAAAATTGTACTGTAGCACATCGCTTATTAAAAAATTATAAAATTTCTCTAAGAATTCAGAAAAATTACATGAGCTGTGAACAAGACTTTTTTTATTATTGTTGTTAAGTTGTTTGTATTGTATTACGTTCCCCACATATATTTTTTTAAGTAAACAAAAGCTTGGCAATACGAAGTTGTTACTTTGAACTGAAGCGAACTACAGCCTTCAGTTACTAATAGAAAAAAGGAAACAAAGAATGAAAGACTATCTTGTTCTTCTATGTAGCTATTAAGATGGAACCATTTTTTGGAATAACGATACGATAAGTCCATTGATTTCGTGACATTTCGCTATCTTTTCTATAGAGCGCAGATATCAAAATACGCCACAACAGGCACCATAAATTCAGAGTACGTGGAATGAGGCAGGAATTAGGACTTCAATTGCCGCACTTCATTTTCTCATGCCCAACATGTAATACAGAGCCAGGAATAAGATATCTTTAATCTCTTGCAAGCTCTCTTTTCGATTCATGTAAAAGAATGAAAGAAAGGGGCCTCATGGAAATATTCTTTTTTTTTTTTTTCTATATAAATATTTCATACGTCCTGGTGTATGTAGGCAAAGAGACTCGACTAACTACTCAATGGTCGTGCGTTCAAATCTCACGTGCAGTAGAGTTTTAAATAAAGAAGACAGCTTTAGATCCATTATCCCCTACAACTCATCCATAAAAGCGTAAGGATCTGGCTTTTCATAGGCTAATAACCTTCACACCCAGCTACTTCACAGTAGAGACGTCAAGCACAAAAGCACAAGTAGTTTGGCCTTGTGAGAGCATTCATCATCAAAACATTCGCAATGAAAATGAACAAAATCCATACATGTTTCTATGAAAACGAACAAAATCCACACATTTTTCTATAAAAATAAGCAAAAGCTCAGAAAAATGCTCCCCGCAACATTTTTGTTTTGTTTATGTTTCTATGGCACGTGTTTCATGCTGCTGTATGAAATTATTTACTAAAAGAGAAACAAGCTCAGATTAATATGCGAACGGATGCATTTATTAATGAAATTTGACAAAAATATCATTTTGCAACTTTTCTTATCAAATGCTTTATTTCATTTTCATATTTCCTGTTAGCAGACTATTTTAAAACTCGAGCTGAACTAACGACAGAAAGCTTAGATGCCAGTGATTTAAGACTTTAGTCTTAGAACTTATTCTCTGGCTAAATTAATATTAATATTAATAATAATAATAATAATTACTTTTCTTTATAGTTTCTACAGCTAGCTTTTTATCTGCAGCGGAAAATTTCACTTACATCACACAATAACTATTCTTCAGAGAATTCTGACGATTTGTAATAAAACTGTTAAAGTAAAATAATCATATAAAAGAACATAAAAAAAGGAAGCTTGACAAAAACTGTTATAAATCCGTGAAGAGATATTAAATATTCTTTCAATTTGTAACGAAACGATGACAATAGGAGAAAAGAAATTATACATATATGTGTATAAAACTCTTCACGTATACCCCAAATGTACACATATCGCTGCTCAAATTCAGTACAGACCGAAAAGGTCTTTGTAACGTTAAAGGGGGAAGAAAGATATATGGCAAAGTAATTATGTAGAAATACACAAACAAGAAAAGCCAAAATATCAAACTGTTGTACCCGTAGAACGATGATGCGTGACGTAGGCAGGAGATATGCTCGACGTTATAATAAAAGTGAACGAAAATGACTTCAATTGTTATAATGGAAAAATGAAATGAAATATACTTTGCACAGCAAAACTGAACGACAGAGTTTCGTTTTTTTTCACATAATGCACGCATGCAAACTTCATTTCATCTCACATCACTGACATGTTTTTATTATTTGGCACACACACCTATGAACCCATAAGTTTCGTTCACCATAAGTGAAATAAACTTTAGTTTGGTTTTACTTAAAGCTTGTGTAGGAGTAGATAGATTGCTTTCCTGCTATCTATATTGATTTGATTAAATATATGAATGAAAACGAAAAACAAAACGTACTTTTCGTTCTCGTTATCCATTTTTTAGAAAAAAGCGCATGAAAGAAGTTCGACAAGAAAAGCAAAATGAGAAAGTGTTCGGAATCTATTGAAATTGAACAAGCGTAGTGTTGATAGGCGCAATGAATAAGATGCCGTCATGAATATTTTTTTATCCGATTACATTATTTCATTTGTCTACCCATCACCGAAGGATGAGGAGTACATTCGTTTTGTCCAAACGTTTGCAACGCCCAGACGGACCCATCAGAGACCCCATAAGGTATTTATATTTTTAATCCGCATCAAATTCTAAATCGATTTAAGCATGTCCATCTGTCCGGCTGTAAACATTCTTCCGGCCGCAGAAATGAAGCAAAAGCATTGGAAGTTCTTGCCCGGAGGTTGGTATTGAAAGTGTGACAAAGCGGTAGAAGCACACGCTCACAGCAGCCCGTCAACTGAGAACACCTCTGTTGTTCAAAAAGAATGAAAAATTGGTTTGTTGCTTATTACCTATAAACTAAAGCAAACAAATGTACAAAATTTGATCGCATATTCTATGCGCGATGTTGTAGCATTTTTGCACGAATATGAAAAAAATTGACTGCGGGTACCCGGATACAATACCTTCATAACACGTAGAAACAAGCTTCATAAAGTATGCGAATTCTTGGCCACTTTAAAATTTGAAATGCCCCTAAACTTGTCCACCTGTTTGTCTGTCCATCTGTCTGTTTGCGTAACTTTGTAGTATTTGAGGTAAACATTCTCCCGTTAGCGAAATTCGATATGACGCCTACAAATTTGCGAGAGAATTTGGAATTGAAATAAACTTCTCCAAGGGCAAGCATACAACGCCCACATGCCTCTACAACAAAAACTTTTATTGTAAAAATGGAAGAAATCAGCTGCGTCTACTCCATATCATAGAGCGTCGAAATTTTGTTCCTCTACTTCTTTTGTCTTTTTTAGGATAACGGCGATGGGTGTAAAAAATTCGGTCCCATTCGAATTTACTTGTCGTCCTTGTTGTTTTATTTTGTTTTGCTTATTTGCTTATTATTTATATGAATTTTACAGTATATAAAACTTTTGTTCGCCCCAAATATGGTATTAATTTATTAACACTTTTGTGCGGTGTATTTGTTTTACAAATATTTACAAATAGGCTAACCTCAGCAGCAAAGATCCAATCGTTTGTTAATATCAATTGACGTGGAACCATGGCTTGTTTAATTACAATTACGAATATAGTTTGCTGGCGAGATCGTAAGCGAATTTTAGAGTTTTGATTTTCTATGATTATTTTAGTGAACTCAAAAAGTTTGAGGATGAACAAGGTTGCTTTTTAATCGCTCTTGGTTACACATTATCTAAAGAACATTGTTTAGTTCGGGGGATGTCTACAGTGAGAAAACAAAATAATTACCTATGAGTATCTGGTACTTTCAACCTACATCAGAAGACATCTTAGAGCGGAATACTTTATTTAAAAAGGCGATCAAATTTCGATCGAACCTCACTTCACTTCACTTGTTCACTTGTTCTTTAACCACCCTGTACGTTTTCACAACTACAACCGTCTTGAGCGCCATTGCAAACGTCCACAGTTTGATGTTCTGTAAATACAAATACTCCCCTTTCCCCCGAGCTTGAAAAAAGATTGGAATTTTGTTTCGTAACTTTTGTTGCAATTGCAACCTTGTGTGTAGTTTGTTAAATTTCACGGTTACCAATAACAGTGCGAAAGAAAAATCAGCTTGCCTGAACGATTGGTAAGCATCCGATAGAAAAGAAGTAGGGGATAGAAAAATGGTGATCGGGGAGATGGTTGTGATGAAAAATTAACGTACATAAGTCAACTGATATAAACACATGGTATATATGAAAATTGTTTGCTGCGTAATAATGAAATGAAATTTTATTTAAAATTACATAAGCAGTGAGTTCGCGTTACATTTATTTAAATTTATTGTAGTTATAAGAAAGGCTTGAAAGATGTACATATTAACGAAAGACACTAAACACTAACTATTCGAAAATATTGTTTGGCCTTCTGCAAGTTTACTTACTATGTTCTCTTTGCATCTTTATTAATATTCCACGCAATAAGAAAAAGGACATTTCTTGGCATTCAGCTTTGTATATGAATACATAGTTTTTTATTACACAACGGGAGATAAAAGGTACGATGTTACATCGCGTTAATGTTACAGGCCTCTCATTACCATGCCAAAGTGGCTGGCCAAGTACAAAATAAAGAATACCGCGCCGAGTCAAACGTAACGAAAGTCATTTTCACCTCAAACGCTTCGAAACAAATGTTGATTTTCTCCCTGTTTTTTTGTTTGAAGAACAGTTTTGATTGGACAGTAAATAATATCTTCTCTTTCATGAATTTGCAAAAGAGTATGTCCGGACAACGATTTTCAACGCCAACGAAGAATAATTAGTGAAGAATATTTTATTTTCTTGATTTCGTATCGAGATGTTAGCTGGATTTATAACAATTCAAATATTATGCGTAATAATGAGGTAAAGTTAAGCAGACGTTTCTTACGCGATTATTCGTTTCTTCCTCGGATAAGTCTTGTAAGATTAAAATTACGTAACTTTCAAAGAAACCATAACTATTAGCAACTTACACCAAAAAAAAAAAAACAGTGCCAGGCAATGTTACGTGAATGGTACCTAGTTCCTAAGAAAACAACAAACTTTAAAACCGAAAATTTCAGCATTTTTTGTAAATTTACTTAGATTTCTTCACGGTTTCCTCAATTTCTTCCAGCAACTCTATACCCATCCACTCCGGCGGCACAGTTCGACACCTTTGATGTTTTCCCAGATGTACGCCACAAAGGCGCTGGCACTGGAATTTGTAAATTATGAAAGCACGAAGTTTAACTGTGTATGTAAATAACTTTGGAATGCACATGGCTCCTCTGAGAAGGCAGGCTCTGTAACGCGACTAAAACCTTCTAAACATTTAGTTCGCTATTGCTATTAGCCGTGGTGCTCTCTTTGCTGGACTTGCTCTTATTCGAATTTTCTCCTTTAGGCATAAATTCACAATAACAGATATAACAACTATCTCTCTTTTCAATCTTTTATTCATTTCACTGAGCTGTCAAAAGATTTCTAATTGATGTCAGTTTGAATTGGTTTCAAATTAATTTTTTTCACATTTTTCCTGAGTTTCTTTCTTTTTTCCCATTTCTTCCATTTTATTTATTTTTTTTTTTTTGTCCTTTTTCATGTCATACTCTTTCGTCATTTCTCACAATCTTTTGCATTAACATTGTTAGTATTTCGCATACGAATATTTCTTCTGCTTCGTAATATTTCTGTGTCTCTTTTCTGCTTATTCATACATATATAATATATATTTTTTTCTCTTCAAAAAATTATTTTAATTATCAGTTTCAATGGCTATCATTCTCAATGATTACCGGCTACATTGCTAAGTTTGTATGTCGTACTCAAACTTCGTATTAAATGTGACAAATGTCGTGTTAACCCAGAATAATTGAAAGTAATTTGAATTTTAATAACGAACATGGAAAATTGTTTCTATAGAAGATTTAAAATGCGACATTGATATGTCGATATGCAGATGTGGGGAAGTAAGTTTTATGAATTTTATGATAGTAAAGGAAAGTATGGGGAAGAGGAGTACATTGAAATGGAAAGAAAGGAGCGAATTGAGCTTAAACGAATGGAATGAATTGTGGGGCGTCAGGCACATATACGAACGAAACGTAAACATAAGTGGACCATGTACACAAAGCGGAAATGCAGAAATGGAAAAAGAAAAAATAAAACGAATTCGATCATAAATATGCGGGAATTATATAATTGAAACTTGGAATTAAAAAAATAATGCAAATGAATCGAATCAAATCGAATATTGAATTAAAAGATTCGAATAACGTGAAGATGTTAATACCATATAGAGCGGCGGAAAAGGAAACGAGGGGAGATCTGACTGCCATTCGGCTTAAGAGCTGATCTTGAAAACCAATTTTAACAATCTCCTTCATCGTATACGAACATTGGTAACTGAAAATAGAAGAACAGCTGTAAGGAAAAAGTCCAAGACAAAACGCAAGAGTTACCTTATGTTTGATAGGTTTTAGCAGTTTTCATGACATATCAAAAATCCGTAGTCTAAAAATGGTTATGACACGTCTTTAACATTGCATTCTTTCAGTATTTGTAACGTACTTCTGCATGAGATTTATTAGCAATAACTAAGCATTTTTGGTTTGCCGTTCGTAATTAGCGGCTTAGTATGTTTTGTGTACGTTTGCTAATTATATTTAATTTTAATACTTATTTTACTTTATCGTTGTTTATTTCGCAATAAATTGTAACGTAGCAAAGACCTTTTAGTGAAGACACGAACCGTAAGCATGTGGGTTATCTTGGGGGGCTATCTTCACTTCAGTCTTTATTTGGCCCTAGTTTCGACATATCGCACACGATATTATGATACAATATTCTTTCAATCTACCATTTACGTATATTTCACACGTGTTAATGGCGCAACAATATTCCGTATATGTGGCAAACCTGCACACAGTATATTAGGATGTCACCTGGTTGCACAAATCCGCCCCGCTAGATTTGAATATTTTCCAAGTAAATGTTTCAAATAAAGATTAACAGAAGAACAGTTTGGGAGAGGCACAAAATTAAAGAAAGTAACATAAAGTAATTAAAATAAATTTTTTGCTTTTTTTTTTAATTTAAATACTTGACATCTATTAATGCCATAAAATTTATTAAATTTATATAACTTGGCAAAAACCAAGAGAAGGTATTTTTTTTTTTAAACAAACATTACCTGCATTCCATTGAAAAATATTTATGGTTTTCTTAGAAACCACTTTTCAAAAGCAATTGCACAAGATGTTAAAGAGTAGCATGTTTCCAGTCAAAAGATTGTCAATGTGAAGTGCCGGTATTAAAAAGATAAGGACAAAAAAGATGCAGCTACACCCATATTATTCACGACGACGATTAAAATGGCATAAGCATATGCAACCTTGTAACCACTTGCGTATACAAATGTACGGAAAAATGACATTAATTTGCAAAGATGCGTGAAAAGGTGCTGCATATTAAATGATTCTGCTATCCCTGCTGAAACCTGAAACCCAATACATATTCTTGAAAGTCAAACCTACAATGGAAAATTGAAAAAATCGTATATTCTTCAGCGATCATCTTTAATTTCCAAAATTTCAAATTTCTAAAAAAGAGTACATTCGATATGTCCATCTGACACTCACTGAAGCTGATTACAACGTCAGTAATTGGGATTAGTTAGGGCTAGTGTTTTAATTAACTTTATGGTGCTCGTTGGAATGCATTGCATTGAGGAAAAGGTGAGGAGATCTACTATATCACGTTCAAAATTGTTTTGTACATACCCGAAGTCCACACAAATATATTATCGGTGCAACGTCATGAAGCCATTTTTGCTACAAAAAGATGCACACTTGCAAATACTGAAAACGATGCTACAGGGGCGAGAACTCACATCAATGGTAAGTTTAAATTGAGTGAAACGCGAATTATTGGGCATGTTGCGAGCAATTGAAATTATAACGTATGACATTTGAGGTTTGGTCATCCTCGTTATATGAAGTTGCAAGAGTTTAAAGATATCATTCCTGGCGTACAGGAGGTTAGTGATTTCTCCACCATATGTCTGAAAAGGAAACTACCCCGCCGACACTTTAGGGAAAGGCTGCTAAAAATTGTACACGCCTACCTCTGTGGTCCTGTGCTGTGCAAATCGGCTGGTATTATTCATCAAACAAGTGCACCTTATACTTCTGAACAAAACGAGAGGATTAAAAGGATACTCGTTGAAAATGCTAGATATCTACTGTTTCAAGCAAACTTCAATACACATTATTGGGCGTAAGTGGCCCAATTTATTTGCTCAATCGTTTGTCTGTCAAGGTTCTTCAGAACGCTATATGTGAAGAAGTTTGTATGTTGCGTAAACCGTAAAACATGTCTTTTCTCTTCAGCTTATAAGACCGTACATCGTTATATTCCAACTCATTGATCCTCTGCCGTTGACCCATACAAGCACATAAACTTGTGGGAGTTATTGAGGAATTTTTTATTGAAATGGTATTCATGCACTTGAATCAGAATACCGGCTGGAGAAGTAAAAACAGCGTATAAAAACAACTTATTCAATAAGAAACACGGTGCTTACATATTAAAATAATTAGCTTATAAACTATATACGGGAGAAACCGAATTGTTTATCCATGTCAGCATCGGCCGATAGTATTATCTTTATTCAGAAAAAGTACGTTAACATGCATAAACAGCATCGCAAGCGTTGCTGACAGACTATTTCAATGTAATACCAAATGGAATGGACAAAGGCTATATGCATGTACGTATATATGCATACACATACAAACTTGCAGACGTGCATAAAATATAGAGTGTTCTGTTATGCAAACAAATATCAATGCAAAAATGGTAATTGCATGACCATACGCATGTATATTGTACATATGCATATACGTAAAAACCGGCTGTCAAATAATAAACTGAGCGGACAAACGACTGACCTATCGCAATAATGTGCAAAAAAAAACAAATTAAAATAAAATGAAAGCATGCCACGAAAGATAAATTAGGAAGGATTAGGAATATCACATCTCGCGCGCACATATATAATTGCAACATAAGAAATAATAATTCAGTTGTATCGACAAACTTCACGTTTCTTTCGCTGCGGCAAATGGCACTTTCGAGTTGGTCTTCTTCACGGTGGACATTTTTGGATTGATAATTTTCTTGATGTTGCCTTTCTCATCTTTATGAAAGTGGATTAAACAAATAGGAACGAATTTCAGATTCTTTATAGCTTTTTTTTTTTTTGAAGTCAGTTTTAGATTTAAGTTGTTTTACAGAACCTTTTGATGTTTGCACTTGATAAAGGACTCGAACAATTTGACATTATTTTTTCAGGTATTCACCTTCTCCTTTTTCCAAAATCTTGAGCATACACGGTATCGTTAACTTTGAAGTTATTTATATACAGTTTTGAACAGAGTTGCGTTTTATTCTGTTCTTCAAGTAGTTGAGTATTCTAGCAAGCCGTTCATGAAGTAATTCCATTATTGGTTTCGGCGAAGTTTCGTATTTCTTAGGTGGATACTTAAGCACACATGCTGTTTGGCCGGCTGTTTCACTTCACCAATGTCCCAATGGCCATCAGGTAAAATAGACAAGACTTTACTTTTCAACGTTTCAGGAATAACTAAACGGATAAAATCACTGTACAAGCAAAGTAATCCATTGAGTATAGAAAGAGCATATTTGCGATTAAAGAAAGGTTTTAATTTGAAATGTATTTCTTCACATTTTTCATGCCATCCATTTCCATTCCATTGATAAAGCATTCTGCTGTTTTTAAAAAATCTGCTTGGTTTTTGAGCATAGTTTGCAACTAAGTGTCCTAAGAGCTTTCTAGATAACTCTTGTTGCGGTAAAACAAGCTTTTGCACATCGTTGTTGTCGGGTGGCATGACGGCAAATATAATTAGAACATAAGAAATAACAATTCAATGCGTAACAGAGTGAATGTACAGAACAAAAACACCTTAAAGTTTTTAGTTGCACGGAAATTTTTCAAGTTCCAAAACAAATGCGTACAAAATTAGATGCCAAAGGAGAAGGACTTGTATTTATTAGATATAGTGTGAGTTTCAAAACGTATCGATTTTTCGATCCTAAATCAAAGGCCGTTAGCATTAGCCGAAATGCTGGGTGTAGATTCTATCATGAACTTCGTTAAAAGGATAATTTTATGTACTGTTTGGCAAACTATACAGTCAGAAGACTAATAATAAAAAAAATTATTGAAATGAAAGAAGTATTGAAGAAGATACTGTATGTGCTCTTGAAGGAGACAATGCACCTGAGTAGACAAACTCAGCAAACTCTGCTCAAAAATGAGGTAAATATGCCCAATAATGGCAGAAAATTAAATGAAGCTGAAGAAGTATTGAGGAGATTAAACCAAGCTACAAAGCGTGTCGACCGATTCGACTTTTATGCTAGTGTAAAAAATAATCTAATGGAAGCAACTAAAGAGCGCGGACCTATAAACAGTTCACATGGAGTTTGCAGAAAAAAGAAGTAGAGGAAGAATATCAAGCACTTACGGACAGTGACGAAATATATGAACTGCCTAAAGGGAAGAAGCCTACAGTGAATAAATGGTGTTTCAATTTCAAGAAGGATTCCGATGAAAAAATTGGGAACATTAAAGCACGTCGCGTCATAAAAGGAGCCTTTTAAAAAAAATTGGAATGGGTTATGAGGAAACGTGCTCACCGATAATATATCACTCTTCAATAACCTTCTTTCTCCCGATTGCTTTGAAACATGACTTTGAAACACATCAGATGGAACTGGATGTAACTGCATACATAGCAATATCTGTCGATGATATCTAGATTTTGGCAAATAACATTGGAAAAAAGAACGACTTTAAAAATTTCCTGAAGAAGGAGTTTTAAATAAAAACTCTAGAGGCTGCCAAATGTTATTCTGCGTTCGTAGATCAGCGTAACTATCTAATAGACATTTTAATCTAATTCATGCATGGACGACTGTAAAGACGTCAGTACACCATTTGACATCAATCCAAAGTTATGGTTAGAGCTTTTCCCACGAAATGAAAAAGAAATGCAAGAAGTCTAAGAAGAAGACTAATGCTCATACAAAGTCTCTTATTTTTGTAGGCAAATCTATAGTCTTAGAAAAGTCTGAGGGAACTCTACGAAGAGTGAAGAACGTATATTATATAAGGTTTCAGTCATGCCGGTTAGATATCATTGTTACCGCATGTGTAATTAGGAGACCCACGCATGAAAGCTAAAATAGGCAGCTAACTAAACGGTCTTCGCCTCGCTTAATAATCACCCCTAACTTTACCTATAAAATAGTAAATTTGTGAGTAGAGAAAATTAATAGTCTTTTATAATGCTTCTGCGAAGAGCTATTCGTCATTATAAACCACCTCTATTTGTTATAACCATAGCTAATCGGATACGTTGTTATTCACAAAAAACTCAAGAAATAGGGGTCAGTTAGGTAGCGCTTGGAGCAGCGTGGGAAGAGAAGCGAACACCTTTCATCTTTCATGACAAGAAAATTAAAGGAAAATCGAAGAAAGAGTTAAAATAAGACTGAAGACATTTCTCGCGCTGGACTTGGGCAATCGTGTGGATATGGCATGCTCCTGTGTTCTTTCAAAAAACATTTCTAGTTCAGTAACCGTTGTTAATTGCACTTGATAGCGATCCGAACGCTCTGATCTACGTATAATCACATTCACATTGTGTTCACACAATCGTTGCCTTAAATTTTTATTCACGTGATCATATTTGCTAATTTAATTACTTATTTACACATGAATCTCAGCTAAAATAAATTAACAACCGAATTCAATTGACTCTTAAAAGTAAATCTTATATTAACTGCTATTAAAAACTAGTTTAAAGTATGTGAGAAGAAAGAAAGAAAAAATATAGTAATAATAATTCATGTATAAATAAATAAAAAAGAAACAAAGAAAAATAAAGCATGTACATATCATGCAATCCGTATAGAACTAAGGTGCAAGTGAACCCTTAAGCGATTGCAAAATTTGGCAAGCGATCACAGTAACCAACACGTGTTAATTTTCGAATCACAGTGAGCTGTTAAGGTTGCAAGTTAGTTTAAGTACTGCGAGAACGTTTCGTCACTTTTCCTTAGTCTGGGGCAGCTTAGCGGCCCAGGGGAGAAAAAAAAACACGCAAGACATTTATTTTTTCTCAGGGGGCTCTTTGTTGCTCTCTACAGGTTCTTTTATAACTCTTATTTCTCCACTAACCAATCTCTCTACTCGAGAGTCCAACTTCGGCCGACCTTTGCGCGAGCCGGAGGACGACTACTGACCTCTCAGTTCGAGAGCCCAACTTCAACTCCCTCTTATTCTCCACTCTTACCCTATACTTAGCCTATTTTATTCTACTGCTATCTTAATCTATTCTATTCTACCTTAATCTAGCACTCTCTTACCCTCACCAGAGACGGAGAACCCGTGATCCCAAAACGGGGGACGACTTTGGGTCCTCACAATACGACATAAGTAAATCGCGCCTATAAAGTATCTGTTTTGATAGACTTTAAAGAATGCAATGTAGGGATTAACTGATAGATTTCATTTAGGTTTCTGCAAACAACTCTGCACGAATTGAAGAACCTGTGATTATATTTACATTGATCAAGCTTAATAAAAAGGGCATTAAAACTTATCTCACCAAGTAATGTGGGCGAATCGATAGTATCTTTAGTTAACTCGATTAAGAAAGAAACACCAAAAATAAATCTACATTTCTCAATTGACGGCAAGGATAACAGAAGCTTTCATTAGGAGGCAAAGAAACATGCGGATCCTAACACAAATTCCTAAGGGCAAACGGCAAGAATTGATTTCGAACGGAGTCAATTGAATCTACATAATATTAAGCACTTCTATAGCCCTTTTATAATGTAAGGATCCTTAAGCTCTTTGAACTACCTCTTAATGAAACCTAGCGCGGACCTAGGTTTACTTAATATTTGGTCGCATAACACCCCGAAATTAATGAACGAATGTACGTTTTCCATCTTGTGTGAATCAATGAAATACTCAGTAATGAATGACCTCCTCCTTGAGAAAGAAAGCTTTTTGCGTTTTTTTAGATTTAATTTCACAAATTTAGTGAGTTGATACAACTGTGATTCCAAGGAGAAAGAAGAAAACAGTTTAACATTGTCGGCGCACATTAAGATCTGGCTGGATTTAATCACCGAGAGGAAATCAGTACTGCTTAAGTTAAATAAAATGATAGCTAATGTGTGACACAGCTATCACAGCTATATTACGATATTAACTTTGGTTCAATACTTTTATTTATTTTATTTATTTATTTATTTATTTCATTCTTCACATGCAGGAACTCAGCTAGTAACAAATGACAGTCGAGTTCAAATGACACTTAAAGTAAAACTTTAATTAATTATTATTAAAAACTAGTAAAAGTATAATAAGACAAATCAGGAGGAAAAGAAGGAAAGGGAAGTACACGATTAGCACAGGGCCACACCCACAACCGGTACAGGACCAAATTGCAAATGAAGCCCTAAGCGATCACAAACATGCATAAGCTTGGCAACCAAAATAGATAACAACAATTCATTTTCGAATCAGAAAGACTTTTTAGGGATATGGCTGGTTTAAATACGACATAGGCAGATCACGTGTGTTAAGCAATGTTGCTTTAATGGACTTTAAAAAGTCCGACAATGAGAATAGGTGATAGACGTCATTTAGCTTCTTGCAAACAACTCTGAGCGGGTTAAACAGCTCATAATTGTATCTACATTGGCTAAGCCTAACCAAGGTAAAGTGCGTAGAGAAGCGGTTAGGAACGTTGAAACTTATTTCGCCAAGTAATGACGGCCAGTCAATAGCACCGTTTATTACTTTGATAACGAAGGAGACTCCAAGAACAAATCTACGTTTCTCAAGAGACGGTAAGGACAACAGAAGCAACCTATTTTCATAGGGGGGAAGAGAGGCAATCGGATCCCAACCCAAATTCCGCAGGGCAAACAGCAAGAATTGCTTTTGTATAGATTCTGACTGTACCGGAGATATCGTAAACCACATTAGGAAACTCGACGGCGTCTTACAAAAGGCTGGAGAAGCGCACTCGCGGCGGTGATCAAGAACCAGGAGCCAAAGTCAGTGCTCCAAGGACGAAAGCGTCGCTTTCCCAGCTTGTCAAAATATTCCGCATCGGTTTCCTTTTTCTGATATAACTGACGTTACTTTTATACCAGATATGCCCTAGCTAATGGAAATATGTATCCCTTTTAGCTGGTGGCAATCGCAATAAATGGCTTTAAAGTCACATAGGTTCATCATAATAGTCCCTCCAAGTCATACTACAGCCCATGTGGAAGTTGACGGTCCAAAAATATTTAAGAAAAAAAAGACGTTGTGACATTTGGTAATTCATTGAAAAGAACCAGAGCTGCGAAAGTGCAATTTTAATCTTGTTGTCACCTATAACCCGGAAGTACCGCGTTGTTATACGTTTTTCGCTGTCTGCGTATTTATAAGTGTATGTATAAGTGTATGCTTACTAGCATACACTTAGCTTCCGACAGTTGTACGTAAAGTAATTCTTAACCTAAATGAGGCACGATTTTAGTTTTCCAATAGTATAGAAGGTCCTTTCTTTCTTTTTGATAGCAACTATTGGATTATTCATCGACAAATGATTTAAATCATCACAACATATGGATTTATGGATCAACTTTTTTCACTTCGTTGTTTTTGCTTTATTCCAAAATATTTAGCTTAAACATTAATTAAATTTTTAAATTTAAGGAGACGAAATTAAAATCTTATTAAAGTCGTAAAAACAGAGGGAAGATATTCCATAGATATATTCCATATTCAAAAACAACTATTGTAATAACAATAATCATAATAATTTTATGCATGCTTTTGTGTGTTTCAAATATTATTACCTTGAAGACAAACGTACTGAAAAATTATGTATTTATTTTCAAGTACTTTCTAAGAGTTTGTGTAACCCTTTATTTTTTCGTTGTTATTAATATGTGAAACACATAAACAAATAAAAAAGCGAAATGATACGAACAACACCAACCAAAGCAACAGCATTACTATCTTATGACTGTTTTATAGCAGTTTGTATTGTTAAAAGCTGTTTAATGGCTCTCCCTGTATGTGTGTGTGTGTGTGTGTGTGTGTGTCTATATAGGAAAATAGAATACTGCAACTTAGAACAGATACAGATACAATTGTGTGATTGTGCCGCACTCATATATCTGTGCTTATGTGCGGTATATCCTGTACATGAAGTTTTATCCAGCAATTGTTTACGAAGGTATCTAATGTAACAAAACAAAAAAAAAAAAAATAAAGTAAGAGAGTACTTATGCGGAAATGAAAATATGAATGAGAGTGTTCTCAAGCTCTGTATTACCAATGAATACAACTTCACAAGTGCATTCACGTAAGCGTGCTTTATTTTACGAATTAAAGCACATGTATAAGGATGTGTCGTGTTACCTTGGAATTGTGCATAACTTTACGTTTGCATACTGTGTGTATGCATTTGCACATGATTATTAACATTATACGTTGTTACTTTCTGTTTTTGTTTTTGCTCTTGTTGTTTTCCTCTCTTTTTTTTTTGCTTATTTTGCGGAAACAAATCCTTGCGTACATACTTGTAATGTACTCAGCTAATATAATTTTTACTTGCAAACGAATACGTAACCAAATGTGTTCCAAACGAAACATACCTGAATATAAATACACTCACATATATGCACGAATACAAGATATTGAGATATTGTGTGTTTCTAGGCGAGCATGTCTCAACGCACACGCTTGAATGGTTGGTTGCTATTCATAACTTCCATGCAGACAAGCATTTGCAGAGGTGTCTGCCATTATTTGTAAATTAGCTTCGGGTACGTTTTGCTGTTCAGGCGAAAATACACATTTTCATTATTTTCGTCTGTTTATCAGTATTGCGGTGAAAGTAATAATAATCTTAAAAAAAAAACTATATTTTTGTGGTACTTTCCAAGTGTACAGGTGTGTCAAGTTTTTTTTTTTTTTTTTATTACACTTATGGTTATTTTTTATAAGCTTTTTTGTTTATTCATCTATAAGCTGTCCATAAATTTCAAATATAAATATGAAATAAAAAATGAAAAATTTTATCATTTTATGATTACATTTGTTATTGTTATATAATGCAGCGGTCAGTAATTCCCCGAACAAAGCAAGGAAATAAACATTTTTCTGGCAAAAGTCGCGTTTAATCATCGACAGAGTTTTCCGCAACATGGCAGATGATAGGCGCTGACGAGCAGATAGTGCCAAGCTCAGACACTATTTATGAATTTTTTTCTTGCTTTAAAAATAATGAGAGTGCTGTCGCTGTCTTCCATCAGCTCTTGCAGCGAATGGACCTCTGCCGCGTGTGGATCTCTATTACGCTAATTTCAATTTACAACAACAAGAAGAACCACTTCATAACCGTGAAAACTTTCAATATAAGCAAAGTTCTCTTTTGATCGAGTTCGCGCAGTTAATACAGCTTTAATCGTGGACGTAAACAGTGATGGTGATAATGATAACGGTATGGATCCGCAAGTGCTTGCCTCGCGAATGTTTAACAAATGCCGCCAACGTGAACTACCAAAAATCTTTGAAAACAAAAGACAATATTTTGAGAATAATTATTTAACTGCACTAAAAAATTAAAATGACACAAAGTTAAAAATATCACAATTGTCCGTAGCAAAATAACTACAGAACGACTCTGAATGATTTATGTTGACCTAGAGCCCGATACAAACAACAAAAGTATATATCATAGTGTGAACAACGCCATCGTTGAACTTCCGAGAAAAGCAAACGATTCTGCACAATGGCAGCGATGTCAAAAGTTTGATCGCACCAATAAATTTGGTTTGACTGCATTAAAGCAATGAAAGACATCGGCGATGTACTAACTGCTTACAAAATCTTCCAGCGAACTACAAAGGCTATATTGCATATAAACAAGTTTTAAAGAGGGAGTTTTCAAGAGAAGAATTCAAATTAATAATTTATATAAAAGAAATCAAAATAAGAAGTTTATTTTTAACAAGGAGGGTTACCAAGGAGGATAGACCAAAACCCTAGACCAAATTTAAATCAAAATCAAATTAGTACTCTTTCATATTCTGACGTTCTAAGAAACGCGCAGCAAAACGTATAACTTAATCCATTTGAAAAGATTGAAGAATTGATACGAGATCAAATAGAACCGACCAATAAACTTATCAATATGATGTCTGTTCTAATAACTAAATTGTGCAGATAAATCTTAGGATAGCAATTTGGAACGCCAGTGGGCTTTCCAACTACATCCATGGAGTTCACGTATTTCTTAAAACTAATCTTAACGCATTTAATACAAGATTATTTTTTTAAATGAGAAATTACGCTTTAGTAAATGGCGATCAGGCAGACGGTAGAGCGCACGCCGGAGCAGCAATATTAATAAAATCTTCGTTGAAACAGGAAATGTCTGATGAAATAAGAAAGATATGTCTCCAAACTGCAACCGTTAAAATTATTTGTGATTCCTTAAAAATGTCGATTGGCGATATATATTTTCGACCGAAATTTTTTTTGTTGAAATGTCAAGAATTTTAAAATTTTTCAAAAGCCTAGGATCAACAGTTCTTGTTGGAGTGACTTCAACGCGACACATCAATGGTGGTGGTCAAGACTGACTAACCCCTTAAAAGGACTAAAGGGAACTATATAAGCGCACAAATAACAACAACAACAACAACAACAACCATTCAGTTTTATCTACGGGTAGTTCTACGTAAAGGCAGATAGATGTATTAATATCTATTAATACCCAATTTATTGAATTTCGTAGTATACTCTGGAATATCTGAAAATCTCCTTGAAATAAATCACTGTAACAATCTTAGCTTTCCGACAATTTCGACATGTTGACTACTTGGATAGATAGAAACATTAATATAAACGTACCAATGAAATCGGCATTGGAATTAGATGATGTTGTGGAAGCATGTAACAATCTAACTCATGAAGCTGGATTTCTATCAACACCTAGTAATATAAATCGTAATCATCAAAATCAATTTTTTGTAACTACGGAAATCAGAGCAACGTTGGTTGGTTTGTTGGAAGTAATGGGTTATATTGAAAAGCCTCCGCGGTTTTTCCCGCGATTTCGAGTTTTCTTTTGCAGCCTGCTCGTTTCAAATGGTCTCAAACAGTCATTTGGTATTTAGTATTTCCGCTATTTTCTGACAGCTTGCGTGCCGGTCTTGCTCCACGAGTTGGAAAAGTCAATTGACTTTCTTAGTGACTGCGAGGGTCATCTTTGATGCACCTTTCAGCCATTACCACATTACATCCGAACAATGTCATCGTGAAGTTTCTTATATACGAGATTATTAATACGAGAGATAATTATTACGAGCCTATTAATATTAATATTATTAATAGGCAACACTATGTAAAAGTGAGTAAAGCATTTTTAGGCATTTTTATAATACTCAAGCCAGTTTACCACAAGAAAGTGTTTTAGGAGCCATGTTGTACACAATCTTTACATCTGACAAATCTTTCATAAGTAGTATGTAGAGCAGATGACATTGCAATACTAACTGCTAGCACAGATCCCAACTATGCCTCAATTCAGCTGGTTTTTTTTTCAGGTTGAAAAAATTTAAAATTAAAGGTAATTCGGAAAAATCTGCACGTGTAACATTTACGTTACGTCGCGGAACTTGTCGAAAAATATCTTTGAGGAATCGCGACATTCCACAAACTGGTTACGTTAAATACTTAGGATTCCATACAGATCGTAGACCTATGCGAAAAACTCGCACAAAAGGTAAAAGATGCCAGTTAAACATAAAAAACAAATGCCTTTGTTGATCATATAGAAAACAATTTGAAGCTACAGAATGCAACTATGAGGAACAGCCAGTATTTCCAAGATTGAAATCTTACCAAGATATGAAGTTAACATTGGCATTGAGCTCAATCGTCAAAGCACCGTCGCTTAATAGTTAAAGCTGAAATTAAGAGATTCAATAAAAATTACTTGGAGAGGTTCAACGATCATTATAATTTGTTGAATACAACACTCCTAAACGATACCAACGAAATTAGTAGGCTTAAGAGAAATCTTATACCATTTTGAAAATAGTTTAAAAAAAAATATTTGTAAATAAGTGTTTATATAAATAGTTCCATAAATTTTTTTATAACTAACATGAATTTAATACAAAAATTAATTTTAAATATATTTTATGCGCGTTACTTTGCACATATTTTGTTATTCTCGTAGGAGTTCAGCAATAAATGTAACCATTTATAATACTTTATGAAATGTACCCATTATCCTTTGCGGATAGATTGCAAACGAAATAAATTATAAAAAGAACACCGTAGCTCGCAAACAATTGATCTTCTTTTTCTTCTGTTATTCAGCAAATTAACAGCAGAAAATTCGCTGGGATGTGTAAAAAAGACCCAATGTGAACACAGAGTGCTTTGTTTGAGCCTTAGTAAAGTTGGGCTTAGATTTGGTATATGAAGTTATTATTTATTTATTTTAGTGATCATTTCATTAAAGATTTCTTGTTTTAATTTTGGGTCTTATTCGTCCGTCATGTAATTTTTTATTTTTCTTATAGTTTTTATTAAAATACGCATATTACTCGTTTGTCACGTAGCATAGAACAAAAGAGCGAGAAGTAAATTCCGATGTGTAAGATGTAATGTGGTACATGAGTATAAAAACTTATATGGAGGAATTGATGGGTGTGAGAGCAAAAAAGTGTAAAAGAGAGTAGTAGCTTCATAAATTGACTGCAAGCGCTTATATGGCATGATGGCATGATTTAAAAGAAGAAAAGATTGCGACATAAGCTGTCAAATTGCGAGAATGCAAAATGTCAAGAATGCTGCGATCAGGAAGACCACTTACACTTAATTTGCGAAGTGTGTAACGGTGAATAAAAGTGGTAATATTCGTGCAGACAAATAGGATGTGATCAGGGTATTGTAAGACTCCACATATGTATAAAGGGTTGTTTACTATGTTAATTTTGAATAAATGATCATTACATCCCGTGTGATTGAACATCACCCTGTTCATAAGACAAATAATCAAAGCCACATCTGAGACCGCAAATTATAAACCAAGGGCTCTATTTATATGTGGAAATAAAGAGTATAAATGAGGACCTTAAGGTGAGTTGTCCAATCGCTGTTGCTAAGAAGGAATTAATTGCTTTTCGTCGATTGTCCTCAGATCTGCAAGAATCGCGGCACGATCGTTAAAATCAGATGGTCCGGAAGATGCAATTTTATCTGCAGTGTTGTAGAGGAAGTCAAAACAAAAAAATGTGTCAGACTTGAGGCTATAAAGTAAGGATCTGATTTCTAATAGTGGTGGACAGTAAATCTGTCTATAAGGAATTTCTTTTCAGGTTGAGTAGTCGCTAAGCGGATGGCTTCTAGGACCGTAAGGCATTCAGCCGAAAATATAGTGCTACCTGGGTGATTTGGGAAGTAAACTTCTATGTTAATATCTGGAAACAAAACGCCGCTGCCTACAACATCGGTCTTAGATCCATCAGTAAAGGTGAGTGAAAAATATATCCATTAGGTACTGAGCAAGTTCGAGTAACGTTAGTGTGCCTCTGCCGGTGGAACCGTGGGTTTTCTCTCTCAAACAATTGATAGAAATGAAGTGAAAGTTTTAGTAATTTTTATGGTGGTTGGCACTTCGTTAGAGATGGAATCTAGAAGTAAGTCCAGCGAATTGTTGACCTAAGTGTTATTATTTGTTGTTAGTAAAAAATTTGGATACAAAAAGGTCGTTTAAAAAGCACAGAGATGTAATATATCAGCATCTGCTAGGGTATACGAATTGGCTTAATCCACTATAAATTTCTTGCTTCTAGTATTTTTGAGTCTAAAACTAGGACTTTATAAAGAAAAATAATTCCACTTTCCGCTTCAATTGGCACTAAATCATACAGTTATATTAACCAACTTAGCACAATTGTACGCCGTATATAAATTACCTCTCTTGTAACAAATAAAACTTTTTGTTATTCTTCCTAATCGCTAGTTTAGGGAAAGAGGGTCTCTGCAAGAGGCAGACGTAGCCATTGCAAGTTATTACTTACATTTTCTAGAACTGAGAAGGATCTCTTCTGTGGCACGATGCGTCCAAAGGAATCACAATTGAAAATTATTGCATCGGCATCATTTAGTCTCCACGTTTTCGGCTTTCTTTAGAGACAAACTGTCATGTATGGAAAGCATATTTGTTTATAGGCAACTATCCTTATACTATTGCTGGAATACATAATTATGAAGATATGCGGAATTTCACTTGAACTTAATACAACCGTTGTGTGACAAAATACTTTCTAGCAACAGCAATTAGCAACAAGAAGTTATTGATTAGCGCAGCACCTTTGAAAAGCAATGGACGCAAAAGCTCAAAGGCATCTTATTTAATTCTGCCAGAAGGTAAAATAGAAGCGATTGTATAGATTGCATTCATAGAAGCCTAGACGCATTAAGCTTGGCGACAGCCCTGTAGTTTTTTATATCGTTTCTACTGCCGCTTTTTAAAATGTCAGACTACTTTTCCGCCGCTCCGAAAAAATATCTCTAGCTTGCTATATGATAGAATTCTCTCCCAAGAATTT
The DNA here is from genome assembly GCA_001077435.1 of Glossina morsitans morsitans. Classification (NCBI taxonomy): domain Eukaryota; kingdom Metazoa; phylum Arthropoda; class Insecta; order Diptera; family Glossinidae; genus Glossina; species Glossina morsitans. Next base: position 58,104 of record CCAG010012126.1, read on the forward strand.
ATAACCAACAAATAGCAAAATCTAAACAGAATATATTATGTCACGGACGACTGTTACCCATTTATAAGCTTTAGAAATGCTAAAGAATTCCTTTGAATGACTTTGTTGAAAATACTTTACTTCCTTACTCAATATTATAAAAGACTACTGATATGTCATTTAAAGATTTTTTGAATTTTTTCCTTGAAAACATGCATTAGATATACTTTTCATACTTTAGGATTTTATAGCTCTGAAGGTTCTATACTTTAGGATTTTAGGATTTTATAGCTCTGAAGGTTCTTTCAACAAAGTCGGCGAATTTCATGAACGTGTAGAAAAAGTTTGTATTAAATTAAGTCGAATGGGATTTAAACTCACAGCCTACTAACAAAACAAATATTTCGAACAGCAGTCAAAAATAAATTCGATGGAAATAAATAAATAGAAGAATCGTTGGAAAGACTTTATTCCAATTAATGGACAACAGAATTAGTTTTCAGTTATAAACATCTTTCATCATTTTTCGCTTACTTCAATAAGCGCCGGTGAGCAAATCCACAGTAAAAAGGCTAATAACAGAACCCCGAAAAAAAAGTCGCAGTCGAAAGTTTATTAGCAAATACTCTTCCGATATCTTTTAAATCAAACCTATTTAAATATTTTAGATAAAAACATCATTACGATTGTACTGTCATTCACTATCATAAAGCCCAGATTACGCAAGCAGTCACAAGCAGTGAGTACAATATTATATTGTATCAAACTTCATTTTTTTCAACCACTTTATAACGTGCAGAACCAACCTTCAAAAACCCTATAAAGTAAATAAATTCTTGATTAATTTTAAATTTGGGTCAAATCGGTCAGAGGACCAGCAATGGAGTGAATAAAAACTTGTGGCTCGTTATTTAAAAATTATGAAAGTTAGAGGCTGAAATTTATTTACTTTAGAAAACCTCCTACCCTTTACGTGTACAAATAGAAAAAATCAACCATGCCCACACAAAGTTACAGGGCATTAATTTCTTTCTTTAAACTCTTTTTTTTCACATTTTCGAGGCTTCACGCTTATTACTCATAAGGTAAACAAGGCAGAATGCTAAAAACTTATTTGTACACTCCGCCTATGAAGATATATTGTCTTTAATAAAAAAAAGTCGAACACGCCCACCAATTACTATGAAATACCAAAGCTTACTTGGTTTCGATTTTCATGTCGGTTTATTCATTATCCTTAACCCACAGTGAAGAGAGCGCTTATACGTATTTATATATATACGTATTTTATCAGGTAAATATTAAAAAAGTTCTAACATTTCAATTTTTTCTTCCTATGGGTATGAAATAAACGGAGAACTTAACGCACCTCTCCGCGCAATTTTGAGAGTGTCGAGAGTAGGAGGAATACAACAACGGTGCAATGGTGCTTCTCAACGTAGACCTTAGGATGTGACAACGCAAAGAATATAGCCAGTGCTGGGTACAAAAGAAGCAGTGCGTAGCGACATTCTTTGATAAAAGATGTAATACAATTATTTACAAAAAATATCCCTCTCACTCGTCCAAATAAAAAAAATTGCTTAATCGAAAATATGAACTAATTTAAAAGGCACACATTTACGGTACCTGTATCGTTTGACAGCGACTAAATATGATAATTCAACCGATTCATTGCGAAACCACACATGTGGAATGTTTGCAAATGTTATACGACACATCCACCCGCACAATACTAAGCAAATACAAGCGATATTAAATACATATGTAGCGTAAATAAATTTATTTATGTTTATGTTTGTTGAAAAATATGTTGAGTATCCACTTAATAACTTTGACAATGTGCGACACACCAACGTGAACAAACGCATGCAAGGACAAACATGCAGGTAGATATTTTAAAGGCTTAAGAGAACATTTTAGTTGTATACCCACATATATATGTATGCAAACGTAAATTACGCTCATGTGCAGATGAATTGTAGGCCCATAAAACATAAAGTCCAACACATGCTTGAATTGTTTGTGCATGTACAGGCATTAGTTGCAATGTCATTACTAAGAAATCGGTCAATAATTCTCGGGACATGCCGGTACCTGTCACCTTTCACAATTAATTCGTTTTATTTTCACAAAGTGTCAAAACTGAAACAAAATTTCATATTCTATCGATTATTTGTCTGCTAATTTCACCAACTTTTGTGACGCCAATTTCCCCATTTTCAGAATGACGGCAAACGCTAATTTCGTGTTCTGATAATGACAATTCGTTTCCTTTCTGTCGATAACAGCGATCTGCTGATTTCAAATCAAATTATTTTGCTTATTTCTAAGGATGCCGAAAGCAGTGTACGTTGAGAACAGATGGTTGCACTGGAAAACATTCACCAAATCCTGAAAATGATTCTCGATAATAGTAAAGTGCAGAAATAACCGACATTTCATAGACATCAAAAAGCAATGTGTGTTTACTATTTCGCGGTGTAAGTTGGGCATAAGAAAACAGTTCTCACTTAGAGTGAAACAAAGGGAACGTGTTAGACGTTTTAATAGCTGCGAAATTTAACGTGTTCTCGACTTAGGCTCGAAAGAAAAAGATTTGAAAAAAAAAATTATGAGGTCGTTGGGGATGTTGTAACAAAGGATCCTACACACAAGGCTTCGACCCGTTGGGCAGATTGTATATCTACTATATTGAATATTTGAAAAAAAGTTTTTTGTGTCTTACATCGTCCCGGGAATTATTGGCCTATATATATATATATATATATATATATATATATATATATATATATATATATACATGTTTAACCAATTGTTCCAGTGAAACTTTAATTATAAAATTATTAGAGATTTTATTGTTTGCTATACAATTTATTTATTTGTTGTGTCTGTTTTTTTTTTTTTTCGTTTCGAAATGTTTATTATGCAGATTTTAGTTTACAAACACATGGTCCTTGCATACCGCCCGCTTAGTAAAGTTTAATTTCTACTGTAACTGATAATTATGCATGTTATGCACGTGTATCAGTGTGCGATGGAATAGTTTGCTTAAATGTTGACTAGAGACCACTTTACAGTTTGTTTAATTTCTGAATTGTTTTGTTGATTTTCAATTTTAATTAACATACTATACAGCTACAGCAGCAATAACAACAACGGCAAAACGAAAGAGCAAATAGCAAACAAATACTCACAACCTAAAGTTTCAAATGAACGCTATCGCGCTTCATACGATTTTAATGATGGTGGTTGCTCGTGGTGGTTAAACAATAAAAACAACAAGAATAACAACAACATCTCGTTATCATTATATTTTAAATTCAAAGTTTTACTGTGGTTTTTGTTTGCGTGTCTGTTTGAATCCACCGACAAATGTTTTCCCACTGCACTTATCATGTATTCGATTTTGTGCATTTACATTATTGTCGTTAGATATTAGCACTGGATTATATATTAATCGCGGTCAGTAAAACCTTTTATTTGTTTATATATCAGTGAAAGTTATAACAACGTACTAAATTCCGAATTCTACCGCCTTTTCGATATATTTTATCACATATCTGTTGGGGTCGATCAGTTCCAAACATTAAGTGTCTAAAACGAAGTGGGTTGTGTGGATATTTGCAATTTCACCTTGTATTAGTGATAACCAAAAGTATTCATCAACGATTCTATAAAGTATTAGCGCTTTCTAAAAGATTTTGCACTTTCCACTACTTCGCCTATCTGTCTGTCCGTTTTCTCCGCCTTGATTATTAATTCTCAGGGCGAGAAAATTTTTAAATAGAAATGTGCTCATCTCACAACTATATAGGCAACAAATTGTAAAGCGGATATTAAACGAAAACTTTATTTAAATATTTACAAAAATGAACTGAAAATTTGAAGCAGAAACGGTTCCACTCGGACCGCTGTGATGTGAAAATGATTCAGGTGAGCTTGAGATTCTTAGTGAATAAAAGTATGTTCTAATTTATATCAAACGTTCGTAGAATAAGTCTTCAAATTGTGTATTATCTAAATACGCTTAGAAAGATAAGACATCAAATACGGGCAGCAATTATTTGTGCTTGACGTGTTTCTTGGACTCTAGAAAGGTACTTGAAGTGAAAATTGAATGATATGTGCGTGTGAAGCGCCACCAGCAGTCAAAACATAAGCTTGGCCACGATTTCCTCGATTAGGTGTTTACCTCATTTATGGTTTCGCGCAGAAGTTTCTATAACAAATCAAAAAATTTATTCGAAAATGATGGCAACTTTTGTTATATTAGATGAACTACTGATAGTAAAAGAGAGTTCGATCGAATGAAATTTGCATGGATCAGAGGGTCAGTTTTCGAATGGCCCCCTTGTCATTTTTCTAACTTTGAACACGAGCATATGTCATTCATTTCCATCAATGAAATTTGACAAAATGTAATCGTTCAGTTCAATTCAATAATATTGGCGTTCTTTGATTAAATTGGTGTGATCGATCGAACTTTGTTGGGGATGAAACACAACAAACTTAAAAACTCATTTCTACGTTGTTATTGTAAATTTCATCAATTCGTTGTTCATTAGAAATTGTGGAAGATGCTTGCAAAAAAGCAAACAGTGAACTTCATACAGTTACGAAAAATTTACATATAATCACGGCTCACGGAAAAATCCTTGACACTTAAACATCAAAGCTCGTATCGTTCATGCTTTTAATGCAGATAGATAGCGATATAAAGCAAGCAGTGATACCCAAATGTCACAAAAAAAAAAAAAAAACAAAAATCAAGGAACGAAATTCAAATCTTGTTGTGAAAAAAAGAAGAAAAAGCAAAACAGAATAAGCAAATAGGAAGAGCGTAGTAAAAGCGCTTTATAACAATAACAGCAGTTGCAACAATTTCAACTGAATGTGTAGTGTTAAGTGCAATGATGCTTGAGCTTAAGAGCGCTTAACACGTAGAGCATGAAAGAGTCACAAAAAAAAAAAAAAGAAAAAAAGAGAGAAAAATACAAAAAGGAAAACACTCATATAAACTCACATATATACGTAACAAAAGGATAATAGAAAAACAAAAAGTTTGTTTAAAAAAATGCAACGAAAACCAAACGAAACGTTTGAAAGCACTCGCTGTGAGATTTCTCACTACAACAGTATTTGCAAAGCTGTCAAAAATTCAACTAAACACCATACGCATAAGTGTATTCGCACACTCATGTACACACCACGCCCTATCATAAGCTTATGAGCCTTTCATCTAGAAAAAAAGTGAATGAAAGAAACAACTTTTAATAGGCATAAGTCTTAAAAAAATAAAAATAACGAGCAATTTGCACAACATTGACCTCTTCTTCTTGGATGTAATAGCAGCCGTTCGGTATGCTTATGCAATTGTTTTAATTCTCTTCGAAGAGGATGAAAAGGCTAAAATACTTACAAACGTATGTGTACATATGCCTGGAAAGTATGTTTTAATTAGTTTTATGATTGCTATTATTATTGTTGCAATTAGTTGTACTTGCTTTTATTTCAACTTAATGTTAAAGAGCATCAAGCAAGAGCTTAAACACAGTATTTATTTAAGGAAGTTATTTCTCATCCTAAGGTGTTTCTTAATTTGGGCATAATATGAAAAACATGACTTAATTGGAAAGCTGTTTAGACAGTTGATCACAATAAAATAAAAATACAATATTAGAAAATACACAAGTTTTGAGGCTAACTTGCAAATACTAGTAATTACCTAAAATTACAATATATGAAGATTTAATTCAAACTCCATTTCGAATGTCCACTTATACGTGTCGAGAAACCATTACGTTATTAAAGGTGACTATTTCAAATAGAAGTGTTCAACTTGACATCCGCTATAGAGAACATACGCCAGATGGCGTTCTCACAGAGAACACACACAGATGACATTCTCAGATAAACTTAGTCATGTTGATGAAGGTGATGAAGTCGCCGCTATCTCCATTTGTTTTCTAAAATAGCGAGTAGGACAACAAACCTTTGGCGAGAATACAAAACTTACTCTTCGGCTATTTCTGTTCACTCCCATAAATTTCAACTCGAAACTATTTGAGATCTCGCGCTTAATTCGAAAGAGAGTCATAATTTGTTCTTAAATCACTACCTTTTCTTAAATCTGTTAACTGGAACTTTGCTTGGAACATTAAATTTGGTTTTCAAATCACTTAAAATCCACATGGAAGCATGAAAAATACCTTTAATATGCCATAACGGATATGTTCAGGAAACTAACCTTTTGGACTATCTCCTTGTCTTCTGGCGTTCGTTTTAGGTAAAATGTGGATTGCTTCAATCAACAAAAAAAAAACTTAAAACAATTATGAGATGCTAAGGTAAGAGAACGTTAGACCAGCTACGTGCAGTTGTTAACGGTTTCAGTACAAATTTTCTATACAAATTTGGTCAGTTCAAACACTTAATCAATACAGAATTCTTAACTCAATCGCCTACCTCTTTTCCCAGCTTCCATGATTTTTCTGCATTCCTGAACCCATTAATTAACTCGAAACAAGAAATTGGGGGAATTGAGGGTATAATTTTATATTGCAGGTCTGTACGTTCCCTTTGAAGTGGGCCATAGCATAGATCATATGTTGTGCACTTTCTCAGTTGTTCCTCCGTACATTTTATTAAAGTTAGATTTTTGCTTAACCTTTATAACATTATTTTACGGCTTTTTAATCTTTTTTCTTTTAATGGGGCAGTTCGCAACAACCACTTGTCAATTGTTCGAGTCTCGTGGTCTTTGGTTAAAATCGTTTCAGATAAGAACAATAAGGCTTATCTGGCATGGAGAGGTAAGCTTTTAGTTTTAGCGGCTGGTAGTGAGATTAGGTAGCTATTTAGAATTGAGACGAAAGTGTGGACGCGTTTTATTTCCTTTCCTATTACCTTGTTTCTTTTTCTTTGTCTTCAGTTTTCTTGTCTTTTCTCTTGAGTTATTTAAGAACATTTTGTATTGTTTTGCTTTTTTATCGCACCTACGTTAGATTAATGAATTAAGCTTCAGAGGTTACATAAGCGTCAATAAAATAAATAAAATAAAAGGAACTACGGATTACCTCTACATAACTCCCACGAATATTCTCCTACATTCTGCATCAAGTCGGTAATCACTTTTCAAAATCCTTTTCTTAGAAGTAAAAACGTCACTGCAGTAATCAGAAATGCTGCACGTTTGTAGAAACACCTATGTCGTGCGAACAGTAGAGTTATGCATATACATAACTTACCAGTTCAAAGCGTGCAAACACTCAGCGTCTTGGAGCTCACGGTTTCAAATGAGTATCTGATGAAGCCACACTGCGTTCAATTAAAGAATTTCATTCAAACTAATGTGAACTTCATAGGCCCCATTATTATGAAAACTCTAATTCACGTAAATACCACTGCTTATTTTAGCAAAACGCTCTTTCTAAGCAAAATCGGTTATGTTTTGATCGCATATGGCACCAAGGGAAAATCTAATTTAAATATTCTGAAAGCGGTGTATTATGAAGTGGTCAGAGCCAGCCCATATGCTTTCCTTACGACACTCATCAACAACGTCATTGCCGCGACGATTCCCTTTTCAAGAAAACGGAGTGCACGAGTTAAAAGCCACAATCATTCCGAAAGTGCTGAACTCTAGTAATTTAATACTCGGCACAGATGTTAAATAAGCTATTATTACGAAAGAAATGAAAAGTTACCAATCCGCAATTAACTCCCAGTTGCAGAATAATTATCCCAGTAAACGTCTTCGGAAACCACCGTGGTTGTTGTGATTTTCCACAACATATAAAAAACGATGACACCAAAATTCGTCTTCACAAAACTAGTCGCAGAGAAAACTCACTACATATTTGGAAAATAATGGTGAGCATCTTCTTTTTACAGGCGGTTCTGAATGTGATGATTAGTCCCCTGCATAAGCAGTAGTGGATGCCACAGGATAGGTCCCAGTTGATCATATCTTAAATGAAAGAGCAATAATATTTATAACCAAAGCTGAGGCTACTCATCAAGAAACCTTGTTCTCAAAACTAAACGTAGAACGGTAATCGTCACAAACATTTTGTCGGTCGTAAAAGCTACTCGTAACCTTTTAAATTCCAATTGGGGAGCAATAAACAAAATTGCTACTTGCGACGACAAAATTTCAAAGATAAAATATGTAGGTTACCGAGTCATATTGGTCTCTTGGAAAATGAGCGAGCAGACGTTGCAGCCAAGTCCGAAGGTTCGGCTTCTTTAATTATGGACAGCACCATGGGAAAATATGACCTCCAAACGCATATTAGAAAAAAGTTCGAAGAGAGAGTTAACGAAAACAATCGACAATGATATGATTCAAATTACTCACATGTTAATCATATTCACGTTACACCCATATAGCAAATCAGCGTAGAGAAAACCATAACCAAAATATTTGTACGCAACTACCTTGGTCGCACCATTGCAACATAGCCATAAAGAATCTGCTTCTCGAATTTGCGAGCGCGAAACATTTCCAACATTTGAAGACTCGTTTTCGCGTCGTCTATTTCTGTCGAGACCTGGAAAGTACCTGGAGAATATTGTATCTATAAAATATTTAACTTTATTAAAGCGACTCACTATCTAATCTGCCTTTAAAAAACAAAGAAGAGCCGATAATCTTGCTCGCTAGTGCCCAACCCATAAATATGAATGAATATTTCATATACACACACTGCAAAACTAATAAAAAAAAAAAGAAAATTTTATTTCTCTTCAGATTTAGACTGGCGTAGCCGCGTGCTTTTACTTTCCTACGGATGGGCTCCACTCGTCCCTTGGCAGAATTTACCCGGATCGGCGTCAGAAATACCAATATTTTTTCAGATAATACGTAAGGGTTCAAACGAAGGCTGCTCTGCAATGGTTCCAGCAGATTTTATCAGTCTTTTCGCTTGCAGTTGTCCCGCGGTATATTTCGACAATCTGATTTTTTCCGTGCCCATTGCGATAGCAGCCTATCAATACCGCTCCTTGTTACGCCACAGAAATATTCCGTACCAATTACACGGCCTATGCAAGTACTTTCCGCCCAGGAATTAAAAGCATTTCGACGTCGATTTACGTCTAACCTTCGGTGGGGAATAAGTATAAAAGCAAGAAAGAACTATGTAATACAGACTTGACGTTAGCTTAAAAAAATATCGAATTAAAGAAATTTGCTTATATTTATTTAATTAAAAGAGGGTGTGGTTAGTATATATACTTAATTACTGCAGTTAATCTCGACAGCAGATATTTTAATAAGACGGCACATTTATACGGATGTTTACTGATTGGATATAGAAACTTCGACAGAGTATAGAGACTTTTGGGAATTTTGCTGTTATGTATTTGCAATCTGTCCACGAGCAAATTTTAATCATTGGTGCACTATAGAATGAAGTGTTTTGCTTTACAGAGTGCAAATCCTTCTAAAGACATCTTTTAGTGTACTAGAGAAATTGGAAATCATCAAGCAAGACAATATCCTGTAATTTCACATCAGATATTCGTCTGATACAGACAAACATTTCTGGCATCTTCCGGAAAAAAATAAGAAATTTTAAGGAGAGAAATTTTTTAGATAAAGCAGTTTTTCCATTCTAATCACTCTGAAGAATTGAAAGCAATTACTAACGCAACATAAAAATCAACATTGTTCTGAACGGCGGTTGATCCCGTTAAGTTGTACAATTTAACGTAGGACTCTACTTATATACGACATTTATCTTAACGTCATTAATTTTGTTCATTAAAAATGTAGCAATCAAATTTTGGTGGTAGTGCTGCTAGTGGAGAAAAATTAATTACCAAGGCAATTTTCCGGGACACTTGTGTATGCTTCGCCAACGTAACTGTGCAGCAGCTTGCATGAAAACATTTCTATCAAACCAAAAAGTGGGAAGAGCGGGGATTCAAGTGGTCAATTAATGAGCAAAATAAGACAGGGGTTATTCGATTTTGAGCGGACATGGCACCAAATGGAATTATTTATTCAACAATCCGGTTTGTGGCCTTCGCTCTCCTAACAAAAAAAAACCTGCTTTTACTTTTATTTCAATACCAATTTGTTTTAGAGCTAATGGTGTTTTCTCCTTCAATATCACACTTGAAATGCCACTAAAGAATATTTCTTGACGCTACTTGGTATAGAGAGTTTTTAATAATCTTCTTCTAATCTTCTTTTAAACTCTTAAACATAATTTCGATTATGTTTTTTTGATAATTTCCTCCTGCTTAATGGCAGTAGTACGTAAAGGCATCGAAAGTAATTATTTGGTTTTCCCTACATTCCGAAATTTTCGGCATTAATGAAATTAGTTAGTCTTTTTATCTGTTAATTGTGTCAAGATTCACTGCTCAATAAATCGACTCGATAATCGACAACAACAAAGCCGAAAGCGAAAATTACGATTGAATTTACTTGATATCCATATCGCGAACCACGAAGTGGTCCCTCTTAACTGTCAATGAGACTAAAATAGATCCGAAATTCAGCTATCGAATGACAGGTTCCTCATCAAACGTAGCCGAAAGTCGAGCGTGCGAAAATAGTAATTAGGATGGTTGTGGCTATAGGGTTCGGGAACAAACGAGTCGAGCATGTCAACATATGTGAACAATATAAGCTTGAGCAAGCAAGCTTTTGTTAATTTTTACGTTAAAAAAACTCGGAAAATAAAAACGCGCACTTATCACTCAATACATTAATTATATGAGCAACAACTTTGCAGAGTAATCCTTTATTGTACTTCATAATAGAAAAATATGCACTTCTCAACAAGTGAATAAATTATCGTAGGAATAAATATAAAATGTTATGTTTTAGTAGCTGGCGACGAGAAAAAATTTGAATAAAGACTTAAATACACGATAAATGGGTGCGCACGTCAACCTTAAATTAAAGTCGATCTTTTCAAATTCATACGTCATATATATGCAAATTATTATTCATCATCAGTGTGTTGAAGAGTCTGAGAGGTCTGTACAAATTTTTACTTGCAATGAGAAAAAAAGGAGTGTTCATCTATTACTGTAGCACATGAGACAAGACAATTTCCGTTATACGACGAGCAAAATATGCACTTCAGAGCTATTGGTAACAGTGGAAAACTAACGATTCCTTTTGACGGCAAAGGCCGAACTGAGAATTTTAGCAGTTAGATTATGTAGGTTGTTCACAAAATATAATTATGTCAATTTATTTATTTATTTATTTATTTCTTCTACTTATACAGAAACTCAACTAAAAACAAATGACAGTCGAGTTCAAATGACTCTCAAAGTAAATCTTAAAATAATTATTATTAAAACTTAGTATAAGTACAATGAAACAAATAAGAAGAAAAAAAGAAAAAAGAAGAAAAAAAGCATGTATACAATTAGCACAGAGCCACACCCACAACCGGTGCAGGATCAAATTGCAGATGAACCCCTAAGCCATCGCAAACATGCATAAGCTTAGCAACCGATCATATTTAACAACAATTCATTTCCGAGTCATAAGGACTACTTAGGGTTAAAAGCTAGTTTAAGTATGACATTGGCAAATCTCGTGCATTAAGCAATGTTGCTTTAACGGACTTTAAAAAGTCCGACAATGAGAATAGGTGATAGACGTTATTTAGCTTCTTGCAAACAACTCTGAGCGGGTTAAACAGCTCATAATTATATTTACATTGACTAACCTTAACCTAGGTAAAGTGCCTAGAGAAGCGGTTAGGGACATTAAAGCTTATGTTCCCAAGTAATGAAGGCGAGTCAATGGCACCATTTATTACTTTGATTAGAAAGGAAACGCCAAGAACAAATCTACGTTTCTCAAGACACGGTAAGGATAACAGGAGCAACCTGGAGCAAATAGGTTGCTCCTGTTTTCGTAGGGGGAAGAGAAGCAGACGGATCCCAACCCAAATTCCTAAGGGCGAATAGCAAGAATTGCTTTTGAATAGGTTCAATTGAATCTACGTAACACCTATATGAAGGAGACCACACAACAGAAGCATACTCAAGTAAAGGTCTAACCAAACACATGTACAGTCTTTTGGTAGTATAAGGATCATCAACCTCTTTGGACCACCTCCTAATAAAACCAAGCGCGGACCTACCTTTGCTTAACGAGAACTCGACGTGTGAGTTAAAATGTAACCTATGGTCAAAGAGAACGCCTAAGTCTGTGAACGACTCGACGTCCTCCAACTTATGTGAATCTGTGAAATAGTGGGTAATGAATGACTTCCTCCTTGAGAAAGAAAGTTTCTTACATTTGTTTAGGTTTAGTGTCATATTATTCGACGAGCACCATGCAAGCAAGTTATTCAGGTCAGTTTGACACTGATGTGATTGAGATTCTAGGGAAAAAGAAGAAAACAGTTTCACATCATCAGCATACATTAAGAACTGGCTGGATTTAATCACCGAAGGCAAGTCATTAATGTATAGATTAAATAAAATGGGTCCTAAGTGACTACCTTGAGGTACGCGTGACGTAACGCGGAATTAATGTGAGGTGGTGAAGTTAAACAAAACCCTGAGTGACCTATTATGCAGATAAGAGCTAACCCATTTCACTAAATGGGAAGTGCTTAAACAATGCATTCAAAAATAATTTTGTGTTTGCTTTTCACTTAGCATACAGAACCGATTACTAGAAGTTAAAAATTTTGCAATCGAAAACTTTCGTCGCGTTTCACTTTCATTAAGGCTTTCGGAGCGAGATGGATGGAGGAGATAAAATATCACAAATGTTTTATCGAAACTTTTAAGTGGAAATGGGTGGACGTTGTCGTGCTTCGAGATGTACTGCGAAAATTAAAATAGATTGAATAAAAATCGCCATTAGAAATTTAAGGATTTCTTCACATAATAGAAAGGCATCAGGGATTCCTTAAACATTAAATGTTTCATTAGGGATTTTATACGAAATTGTAAACATATACGCAGGACATCTTCAGTAGTTTTAGCAGAAAGTAAGATTTTAATTATTATTACATAGGGATTGCTCTTTCTTACGATGGCTTATGAATTAAATGGGAAATGCACGCGTAAAATAATTAAGTTGCCAAAATTAGATATCAGGAAAACTTAGCTATTATACTTAAGATAACTGTGATTTCAAGCGACAGCCATGTAAATCGTGGATCGCCAGGAAAAATTGCATTTCGAACTCATCTTTGACAGGTCGTAAAAGCTTGTGCAATGTGTCACAAAATAATCGATTAAGTTGAGAATCCTATTCAAATAGTTAAGTCGAAGGACCTCGGCCCAAGTACGCTTACTGGCCTATTATAGGAACTTGTCATTGGCATAAACAGTCAAAGGTATGAAATTTACGATGACACGTTGTATGATAACAAATACAGGATATGTTTCATAAACTATTAGCAGCAGGTTTATGAAGGACGTGTACGTGGTCGGTGTAAAGATGGCGACTATCATAAAAATATTAGAAATTTCTTGAATAATAGGCAGATCAACAATATCTCTGCAAAACGACGTAGCAAAGAAATATGTTCTAATATGACATCAATTCTTTGCCGAAAGAAGAGCAAGAGGTGCACACGATTATGTTATTTTTTTTTGCTTAAAAATGTCCCTTGATGCTCGAATAACTATGATTGTTAAGAACTGGATGTGTATTATGTTATAAGTGTTGCGAGATATGAAATGATGGCAGGATAGACTTAAATAAATGCAATATGATCTTTTTATAAAAATTTCCACCAGTTCATCTCTCCCGCCCAATATACATAAAATTATTAAGTACGCCCCACAATCAACAACTGTCTGACAATGTGGCATGTCAAAGTTGACGGCAATTGTTGTATTGCATTTTACTGTGTAATGTGTATTGAACTGATGCAGTTAACATTAATATCGCTTTCGCTAGATGCATGGTAACTGAAGGTACATTGATATCATCATTATTGTCAACATCAGCATGACGAAAAATTCATTATGACGATTGCCGCCAAATAACAAACGTCGTCATCATCTTGTCACGATACGATTTTTAACATAATATTGTTGATATTTGACACTTTATTATGAATGTGTGTAAGCGTCATTAAATTTAATATTATATTATGTACGAGATAAATAGGTAAGCATTCACGTGTATATATAAATTCAACCAACTCTCCAACTGCCCATTTGTCAATTTTTCAATTGCTTTTAATGATTACGAATTTGTTTTTTGCTTTTTTCTCACAACGAAATTCATAACCGGTTGTCATTTCAAATGTGTTGTAATGTGCGGTTATGCTCCGCATCTGTGGGTGTTCGTACGTTGTGCGTATTATATATTATTATACATTACAGATAATCATCAGAACAAAGGTTTATGATGATTGTTTAACTTATGCTCATATATATGGATGGATATTTAATAAGCATAACTATAAATTTTTTATGTATACAATGGATGTACACAATGTTGTGATGTAATTAATTGTTGTAAAAACAAAAGAATTCACGAATTGTTTACGTGCTTATAACATTTTATAATACGTTGTTCAGGAAAAACAATTTAAATTTTTAAGAGCAATATTTAATCGAACATTCATTTTCACTTCCAAGAAGCTTTGTTGGAGATCTAAAACGAATTAACACAGAATAGATTACATAAAAAAATATTACGTTAACGTTATGTTATGTAATTAAAAATTTAATTTGTTTACATTGTTGTTCCAAACATTAAGAAAGAAATTGAAAAGATTTTATGGGAGGCTAGGTACGAGGCGTGGGCTTATCTGATCTAAAACGTTCATTTTTAAAACGTAAAGTCACTGAACCGTTATGTGAATGTAGTGAACGTTTCCAGATTTCTGCAAGGTAATGCGTTAAGCTATCGATTATGAAATGTAGCTAACAGATGTGTTATTCGAATTTCTAGCTGGTTGCGTGGTGCAGCTATTTCTGATTAAAGCTGAATAGAAAATGTTTTTGTATGTTCCTTCCGGTAATAGTTTCTTATTTTGATTGAAAACTGTCATCCAAGGATAATGCAGTAAAACGAAAAACCTATAACGGACTACTGCGAGTTGATTTATAATGAGTACTGCTACACATTAGCTAATTGTATTTCCAGCTCTTTCAATTTTCAAACGATTGTCTTAAGCTTCTACCCAAAATTTCCATTTAAAAATCCAATCAATCCTGCGTCCACCGCGGTTGTGCAAGGGTTTGCGAATAAACATTGAAAATTGCGCCTAGTGGGTACTTAAGTTGTTACATCGTACGTAAAAGAAGTAATCTGTCGATAGTGCGCTATGAGACGATATATTGGAGCATCAGCTAACTTTCGATAAGCCTTTGTACCACTACGACTTGTCGCAATATGTCTTCCTGGTCAGTGTCCGCCCCCAGTCGCCCGAACCAAGATGGTATTCAAACAGATGATGACGGCTGTGATCGCAAATAAAAGTGGAGTCATATATTTATTTACACAGGGAATTCAACGGCAGAATACAATCGACTCTCTTAAGCTAAGTATGAGGACTAACTTTTACAAAGTAAAAAGTAAAGAGACAACGAAAAGATCCTATATAAATGAACAAGAAAAAAACGCAACAAAAGAAAACCGACATTTTTAGCATAGCAGCACATCCACAAACAATACATCTAAGCTAGATGGGAACCACTAAATTACAAATCATATGGAGTTTTAAAGATTAGAAGTTGAACCTTTGACTTAGGCCAGACACGCATATTAAGCAACGTTGATTTGTTAGTATTTAAAGAGCCCTATGAGACTCGGGTTTCAATATTAACATTTACTAACCTAACTAAGAATGGAATATATTAAGAAGGAATGAACAAACCTAACTAAGAATAAAATATCTAGAAAAAAGCTGTATGTCTCTAGGGAAGATAAGGCTAAAAGTAGTAACCTATTTTCATACAGTGACAAGGGATTTCCGAACCCCATTCCAAATTCCTAAAGGCGAAAAGCAAGACTTGCCTTTGAAGTCATTCTATTGTATCAACACAACCATTGCAGGAAGGAGAACGAAGTGTTGGTGTCACCAAGCTCATGTGTAATCTTTTCTTCACATATGGACATCAAGTTTTCTGTACCACCCTTCAATAAAGCCAAGCTTTATTAATAAAACTGGTATTAATGAAACGCTCAATCTGCAGATTAGAAGGTGGTCTTTGGTTAAATGTAAGGACGTGCTGAAGACCAATTGACCAAGGGAAAGAGTTCAAAAAATTAAAAACGTTTCATTCCAGTGTACACATTGTCACATAGCCTTTATAAATCTTAGTATATTTTCTTTACGTTACGTTTCGAACGTGTTATAAAATTAACAATTCTTTCCTTTTTTATGCTACGAGAACAAGTCGTCTTCTCAACTATGTTAACTGAAGCTATTCCTATTGAAAAATCAAGTGTTCCGCTTTGATTTTTCAGGTGGTTATATATAGCCAATCAATCGTTTTATAATGAATCAATACCTTTTTCGGCAACCGTCTTTCTTTATAGGAAGGCACACTTAAACCTAAACTAAATCTAGAATTTGCATGCCATGTATGTATATCGAGTGCTTAACTTATTCATCGAAATAGTTTTGTGGTTTCTGTGACGCAGCCAATAATCCACACCATTTTTAATAGTTACGGAATTCACTCTTGCTACCGTGAGATGCTCTGTTTGAGTGTTTAATTACCATTAACTTATGGTTACCAGATAGAATAGTATGCTAAATTCGTCGTGAAACTTGGCTAAGTTTTAACTCTAAGCAAATTCGTTTTACGGTAAGCGGTTTAGACCACAGCTTTTTTATATTCATTGAAGCAAATGAATAAAAATCTTCCAGCTTCATGGGGATCTTGTCTACTGTTATTCGAGTTATGAGTGAGCATATTCTTACATTACGCAACCATTAAAGTTACAAGTCGTGGTGTCCTTCAACCGACTTCCACTCACTTCGTACAGTTTTATTACTAATTTTGTGCATCTACCCGTAAACAATTTAGCTTTGAGGTACACGCAGTGAACAATTCGTCTTGTCTCTTTTTAACAGTAGCAAAGTCGTTTTTATTCCGCTCTAGTACTCAGCTTTATCTCTAATACTAAACCACTATCGAATTGTTTATTAGACAAAGAAAATCTGGGTTAAGCTGAATCATTCATTCATAATAGTTTACATCACATTCAAATCGAATATCAAGCAATCACCAAAGAAATCAAATCGAACAACACCTTCTGGTATTGTGCTCTTCTACACCCTGCAAATGTATGTATGGAAAATTCACAAGCGTTCTGTAAATATTATTTTATTTAAATCATTTAATAAGATTTCATCACTTTTTTGATCATTGGAAAATTGCTAGAGTATATAAAGTATATGTGCTACAATACTCCACAATCACTTTCTGGCAAATGCATAATAGACATATGTAGTATATATAAGCAAATATGCTTATCTAACCTCAGCAGTCGCGAAAAGTTTATGGTTGGTAAGTTTTTGTTAGAAATTTTCAAATAAAATTCTTAGGAGAAAAACAGCGAAAAACAAACACAACAGCGGTCATGTCATTCTTGACACTGACGACAACAGCAGGCAAAATAACAATAACGGCAACATCTGTGGCGCCAAACTTGACGGAAACATAATCGACAACTTTCTGTTTAAATGGCAAACAAAACTAATAATATTGCTGCAGCAGTAGCAGCGGTATAGGATAGCAACAGCAGCTTAAATGACATTCTGCGGTTAAACCAAAATGTGGTGTCACGACTAAACTAACGAAAACGCAGCAAATCTGAACATAAAGCCGTCCATATGCATATATGTATATGCCTTAATTTTCACAAAAGCGTCATTTTGCTGAGTAAACAAGACGAAGGCAATCTTTTAATTTTAAATAGAAAATCACATTAAAAATAAAAAGTTAAGCAAGAAAAGATTTTCAATTAAATAAAATAAAAAATTTGACGCGTATCGTGAGCGAAGAACGAATTTGATCCGGAAAAATTTTGCAATTCACATAAGGCTAAACCCATTATTGATTTCTTCACCCATGCAATTGATACCATAGCCTGTTTTTTTCAGTCGTTAGGAAATTTAGGAAAAAAAAGGATCTTTTGTACATGCTAACCTCTTTAGAAACTTTGAGGACTCAAATCCAATCACATTGCCGGCTTTCGCACTTCCTTTAAAAAAATGCTTAGAGTCTTAGGAAAGGCTTTCATGTCTAGAAGTCTCAAAAAAAAAAACCTTTACCTCCTTTAACATAGCACTAAGTTTGTAAAGAAATTAATGTTGATGATCGTAATTTTCACATTTGATGGAATACGTCGAGGTTAGGCTGTTGCTGTTATCTAGTGGACTACGCAATTGAGTTTAAGTGAAACTACCCTGGCCGTCTTTCTGCAGTCTTCACTGCAACTCATACCCACATCAGAGGTTCTTTCCTTCTATCAGAGGTTAGGTATTCAAGTATCACCGCTCAAACTGAGCAAGCTCACTACGCATGTAAACATCAATTTCTTCGCTAGTTTTCCAAGGAGCCTTAGCTTGCGACGAAAATTCGAGAAAAAAATTACATGCCATAGACTTGCGTTTGCATCCACTTCCATCTTAAACAGACAGCTTATTAAATTTATAATACATTAAGCATTTGCCTTAGTGACGTCCATTCATTTATTGATGTGCGAACTGCGGCAATTTTGGTTACTTTCAATTTTACCATACTGTTCTGGTTAAAGTGGTCATAAAGATATGCATTTTGTCTGCTTACACGCTGA
Organism: Glossina morsitans morsitans; assembly: GCA_001077435.1. NCBI lineage: Eukaryota > Metazoa > Arthropoda > Insecta > Diptera > Glossinidae > Glossina > Glossina morsitans. The sequence goes on from CCAG010012126.1 coordinate 76,855, forward strand.
ATAAAATATTGGTAGAGACGACTGTGATTGTGTGAGCATTTGATTGGTTTTCCATAGACGACATAACTTAGAAGTAATAAAAGTCGCTATTATCCAAAGATATCGCTTTCACTGTTTGCAATTATTTTAATCATTTTATATAGAGTTTATCCTTGAGCCAAAACGCATCAGTGTACTACACTTCATCAATATATTTCAAAAATTACGAGTTGTAGATTGAGCACAAGGAAACAAGACGGCCAGACGGAGGGCAAGCTTATATTAAGTTAGAAAATACTTGTATTTCGATCGGTATAATAAACAGAGGGTCTAATTCAAGTACTTTGGTGTTAACATCGTATCCTTATCAGACCGGTGATCTGGGGCCAAAAACCGAAAAATGTTCGATTTGTTCATAAATTTTACAAAAAATTTTTGAAATGAAAATTATTTAAAAGATTATTAAAATATTTTATATTGTATCCCACAATGATTTTAAGAAATTTGGTTTGAGAACCTATGAAACTCATAATCCAATATTACTTTTTCCAATGAATACACTTAGGTCAATACAACTGTCGTTAACCGCTGACAGAATTTGTATGAAGTCTTCATGGCAAGTGTTCTTGCAAGAGAATCCCCACCTTGATGGTGAAAGTATTGTTTTAAGCAGCTTGCTACCGCTTCTCGGTCCTAACAAAAAACCCGCAACTTGGTCGACCAATCGTTGGTAGCAAATATTTGTATTAAATAATTCACTTAAAAGCTAAGAAGAGTGTGAATTTTGATAAAAAATCAGGAGACGCCTGCCTTTGTTTCAATCATTCTTTGAAGGGTGTGCAATGGTTTAAATATCTTTTTGTTTTTAGTTAAATATGTATCTAAATTCCTTTTATTAAAAGCGTTTTCGATCTGCTTTAAATTTTTCAACATTCACGTTATATATGTAATCGCTAAATAACGCTCCTAAAGACTTTAACTACGTTCTTGAACAGAATTTCATTCCGTCAGTGTGCATGATTCGTTTTCAATTGCTATTGTAATTACGTCCAGCTCGTGAAATGGTTGCTGTTGTAGTTGCTTGTAATATTTTTCCTGTTTTTTCTTTTTGCAATTAACGATGGAAAATAATTAAATCATTGCTAAAAACCACAATAAATCATCTATCGAAAATGAAATTTGAGAATAAACGGAACATTTTTGTTTTTCTCTTATTTTGAAACAATAACAAATTCAAACTAAGTTTTAAATAAAAGAAAAAAATTTAAAAAAAAGGAGATAAACAAATCCCGTGACCATTAAATTTTGCCTATGTTTCACTCTCTACCTCGGCGTGCGATCAAAAATACAACAGAAAATTAAACACACAGGAAATATAACGCAATTTTGCTATTCCTAGGCCCAGGAACGACCGCATGCATCCGCAATACAAAAGCAAAAACAACAATAGTAGCAACATAGAAAAATGAGTTTTAACAATAAACCATGTCATGACGGATGTTTGTCTATGCATTTTCTGTATGACTGAATATAAGTCGCTTTTTGATGCGACAAGCGATGACGTTAACGATCTCTATGATGTAGATGTGATGACAACAACAGCGATAACAACAAACGGGAACAACCTAACAACAAATATACGGAACATTTAACACGCATCCCTTTACACATCCTGTGTGCGTTTATCTGTGCAAAAAAGTGTGGTGAGTATATTGTTGTTGTTATTTATGTTGTTCTCGTTGCATTTGTAACCACCGGCTCTGCTGATGTATAGTTAGATTTACTATATATATACCCGCTTACCCATATACACTTGCATGTGTGTATTCGTTTGTTTGCCTAAGCTTTGGAAGAAGGGAAAGATTTGTAACAGATTCATCACCATCACCATCACTCGCCTTCAGCATACCACTGATGTATGATACTTTGTTGTTGTTGATGTAAGCATGTTATTGTGCATCCATTACAAAAACGCATATAAACGCATAAATTTATTTGCCAAAAAAATATCCACCGACCATATTCACATCCATACACGAATAATAACATCTAACACACAATACCCACAATACAATGCCAGAGCTGCGCTACCACATGCGACGTTTTCAGTTTTTATAAGAATTTGTGTACTGTTGATTTTTGGGATGACACATGAGATAACGAACAGATCCAATCCATACCAACCATACCAACCATAGCACCCATCTATGTTCACATAACTACCACTACTACAACCATTGCTGCTATTTATAAAATATGGAACTTATGCTATTTTTTGGTGGGCGTTTGAAAGATTTGTGTTGGAAGATAAGTGCATCTGCAATCATACGTCAAGGTATGCTGATATATCTTGTTTTCCTCTTCTCTTAGAAAAGATTCTTTCGCACTTCCGCGTGTGCCTTAACTTTATGTTTTACATGCAGCAAACATTTACAAAGTTCAAGTTCTTCGTACTAATGGTGGAATTCATGTACGGAAATGTAAGGAAAGAGTTCCTGAATGCGAGAATTTGAATCTCTATACTTGAACGAGACGGGATTCTGCTCTACGTTTATTGATGATGGATTCAAGAAAACTTGATTTAAGCGTAATTGGGCTCATTAGAAGGCAATTGGACAGATGGACATGTTGACATCTATTGAGCAATTCATGCTGATCACGAATATGCACACTTTAAAGCGCCTTAAAGCTTCCGTCTTAGCGTTGCAAGTGTTCGTACAAAGCGAACATTTTCCCATGTGTACAAAATTATTAAAAATTATTATTAAACATTAGCACTAAAAATTCTGATACAATCTTGAATACGTAAGGCATTAAAAGGTACCGTTTTTAACATTACTACACACACAGCATTCCAACATATATGACTTTAGGGATCAAAGAACGCGCAATAAACTCTTAAATATTACTCGAAGACTGAGGTGAGCTTAAGTAACTTCTTCTTTCCTTTTTAAATGCAATCGTTTCAGACAGTATTCTCTCTCATCCTGCTATTGCTGCTTTCGTAATTTTCGGTACCCGACATGTAGGCTTGTCTGTTTATCTAACTCTGCAGAGAGATACTTATATGTCTGATGATGATTGTAATGTTGTTCATACATTCAGTTTCAATGTATTGTTTATAAAAAATTGTATACATGAATGTATTTTTGTATATATTTCTCTTCTTTTCCTATTCTTAGCGCTCTTGTTGGCGTTGGTATTGGTCTTACGATAGCATAAGCGTACACATAATGCTTACATTATATTTTGCATAAACAGTTTTAGATAACTATGCGCTAGAGTTTGTAAATAAATTGTTGAAACTCCCCTGATATTCTCTTCTTGTTTTTGTTAAGCGGTAAAAAGTAAGAATTTTTCTTTTTAAACTCCACCCCACACATAAGAGGAAATAATGGTATGTTGAATTTTCTTATGTTTTTGTTGAATAAAGCAACAAGCATTTACAGAAATTAAACAACATTTTTGCCTCTGAACTCAAAGGTCTTTCCGATTAGAATGCATTTGAACAAAATAAATATTGTTTGTAGAGTGGGTTTATGTAGTGTACGGAGAGTACGGTGGTTTATAACCGTTTCGAAATTATTAATTTCCACTTACCTTCGAGTCCTACTCCACTTCCCACAAAACTACCAAATAAATGGATTTGTTTTGTGCCTATGTGCATGGTTTCGAATGTACTGCTTATAACAATGTGCTGTATTTTATTAAGAAAAGTAGAGTTAAATTCAATGAGGGATTTGCACGAATTTTTATTATTTTAACATTTATTTAAATAGGAAAATAAGCTTTCGGTGGAAAATGTATGTATGTATGTAAATGGTAACTCAAAATGTTGGTAAAATTCAAATAAATTGTATCATGAATGTTAAGCAAGGATTAGTATTGGACAGCGACAGTCACTGTGATAAGACAAGACAAGTCTTCTGCAAATAATGGACTTGAAATGTTTTCAATTTCGATTTAAAAATATTACATTCGGTTATGAACGAATCTTTCAAACTTTGCAATGTTTTTTCCCAATTTGTGGCCGATATATTCATTTTTGCTACTAGGAGAATGTTTAACATGGATATTGTACGGACACACAGGCACACTTACTTACTTACTGACAGCCGGACACATGGATATTCTTAAATTAATTCAGAAATTAATATTGATCAAGAGTATATATACCTTATGGGATTTCTGTAATTTCTTTTGAGGTTTGCAAACGGTCTCGCAAAATGAATACACCGCCATTCTGCGGCTATATGCGACGTAACGTACCTGATCGGTTCATTCCAGCATCGTTCTTAGCTATTAGGTCTATTTTGCAATCAGTCCTTGAAAACTTCAGAACCTAACGACTATCACAGTTTTTGTTGAAAGAAGGCTTCCACGTACATTGCGCCGCTAAAATGGTGGCTACTTAAAAACGAGGACACGTCGTGTGAGTTAGTGACGATATTTAGAAAGACCTGGTTTGTTTCATGTCCACGATATTTACGTGCAGCGACACGCAAACCAAAAAGGCGAAGACAAAATCGAGTTATTCCGAGCGTCACGGACAAATCGCCATGACTAGCTTTATTTCGTTTTTCACCCTGCAATGCAAACTTTATTTTATTCCAATGCGTAGCAAACTTTTAATAAATAGAATGTTTCCTTTATCATTAATATTCTTCGTATGCTTAATATTTTGTTCTAAATTTGTAGCCCTTCCTCTTATCTCATTAAAAGGTAACGTAATCATTAAGTAATCTCTTTAAGACTTTTCCCCTCTTTCATTAACCTTCTGAGAGACGAAATGAATTAAATGAATAACATTTTACAAATCATCCTCTCTGTGTCATCCTTGTGTATCTATGGAAAATTAATGCCTGCCAATTTTCTCCTTTCAAACTTTAGCTTAAAACCTTTTGTGCCTTGAAATCACTTCAATAACGATTCGTTTGTTTGAAATTTTCCAATGACAAGCCCAATTTCTTTTTCCCTATTTCCATCCAATTATAAGAAACGTCAATATACGACAGAGAACAGACAGACAGACAGAGAAGACATTCAGCGCGCAATGCTATTCATTTATTGTATGGGTATATGGGTAAAAAAAATCAAAATCAATTGTAATAGAATTTCGCTAATATTAGAAATTCTTCGAATGTTTTTAATCAACACAATCAGTAGAGAGTTTGCGAGAAAAAAAACACTAACAAATGTAATGAGAAGTATTTACTGTAGATTTTGAATAAAAGAGAGTGAAATAAAGAAAAGAAAGAAAAACAAAATTATTTTCTTCGAAGATGTCATGAGAAATAAATTTTAATACTTTTCGTAGAATTCACAAGAAAGAGAATAGGAGTTAATAAGAAATGTGAAGGAAAAAGAAAGTGTGGTTATAATGCACAAAAAGAGTCGTAGGATCTGATTTAAAAAATAACACAAATGAATTATTAATTAATTATTTAATCAGACATATGTAAGCCAAACTCTTGCGTTTCAAGCAATGCCTTCCCTTTATCGACATGTACACTTTTTCGAATAGGTAGAGGTTATACGATCTTAAATCAAACAAATAGGGCCCGTGTTTGATGGTTAAAATGCGATTTGTGTGATGTGTGATTGTGAAGCCTCGATGAAACCAATTTATTGAATGACGTATCTTTCCATGAATAGCCCGTCGGCCGTAAGTTGAATGTGCTACTTTGAAAAAGTTCCCCTTATTTTAGAGCACAACTTGCTCTCATCTATACGCTGTTGCTCCAGCATAACATAACTCAACACATACGCGTGCATATTATATGGAAGAAATTTAACAATAATAAAATAAGCAATGGCAGATATAATCCATATAATGCTTACACAACCTAGTCGGCCATGCCCGAAGAAGGACATCACATCAAAATAAAATGTCTGAAAAGAAAACCATCCACATATTGGTAGCTAGCATTTCAGTTAAAGGCGTTCTGAAATGATGCAGAATGAAATGAAAATGTTGCCGCGCAGCTTGGTAGCATGATTTCCACTCATGCACCGAACGAGAAGTCCAATGTAACAGCCTTAAAAACAGGGATTTTTGGCAACTTATCAGGCATAAATTTAAGTATTAACTGAAAAAATATTTCTGAAAAGCCTTACAAAATGCCAACATCCGACACTATTCCCGGCACTATTAGTTTAAGAGCGTATGCGGCACGTTACAGAATGCCAACGTCCGACACTATTCCCGGCACTATTAATTTACGAGCGTCTGGGGCACGCGGCGTAACTTGTTTAAACTGCAACGAAAAAGAGGAAAAAGATGATTTAATCTAGATGCCTGTAGTTAGTCAAACGCGAATTGAGTGAGAAGGTTAAGTCTGCGGTCAAAAAAGCACTCTTTTATTAATAAAAAATGTTTGGATTGACTTATCGAAAATATCCTATGTCTTTCAGTAGAGAATGCTATTTTAAAGATACGAAAAACTTGAATGCAGAAAATAAAAATTTTTCGAGTTATGGTGCGTGTCATTTTCAAAAATCGTGTTTCGAGGAAAACGCCGTTTAATTTTCAAATATCCGTGTGCCGCCATACAATTATTTTCACAAAATTATTTTTTTCTTTTTAGCTTTTAAAACTTTGTCACGCCTAAAATTGCCTTTTTACGTCATTTTTACTATTTAAGGTATCGTTTAAATTAATAAAATAGAATTAAAGTTTTGAAAAAAATTACAGTAGCCTTACGCTTAGCATTGCTTGCTTGGATGGCAAATGTTATGCGTCTATCTGAAAGATTTCGCTTACTTCACAATTTCGCTGCTAATAAAATAGAATGTAACGATCTTCTATCGCGCACTTCTTCTTATTCCTTTTTCAAAATGTTCGGTTGCCAACACATTTCCTAGCGCGTAGCCGAATTCCTCTTTGTGGGAAAATCTGCAGTTGCTCGGAGCACTTTTCATTCGTTTTTGCTGATGGATCTAAATCTGGGGTTGTAGTCAATGGTATCTGGTTCCAAGGTAGCAGCATAGAAGATTATTTTTTGAATTAACTAAGCAGTTCTATATGCTGGACTGAACATCTTTCGATTCTAGAAGTCATTCATTAGTACAGGCTTCGCGAATTGGCTGCAAGTGATCTCCGTGATCGCAATACCTAGGATATTTTGTACTCCCGCAGTTTTGCGGCTGACATTACAATTTTATATTTTACTAAAGCTTGTCATCAGATCACATAAATATTCACAAACTACGAATCTATTCCTTGACATATTCCTTTTACTTTACATTAACATGTTTGCTGTTTCACAAAGAACTTACATGCATCCATATGTACATTTGTCATCATCTCGCAAACGCTCTTAGACTACAGTTTCGCTCACGCATCTTACACTGCAGTTTCACTCAACTAAAAATCATTCGCAGAATTAACAAAATCTTAAAACAAACAAAATCTGAAATAAGAAAAATATCTGGAAAAAATGAGAAAAATATTGATAGTTACGTGGTGGAAGTGAAAATGTGCAATCAACATACCCACCAGATTTATTAATGTGCACACAAAGAACTTCATGTGAAATCTTTCTCTACTTTCTCTACCCAGCACCATGGATCATCTGTAATCTATTTGCGAAATTTTTAAATTTTCAAGTTGTTTTAAATTTTAATCGAATATGCTGCTAAAACACAAATAGATATATTGGATGCTAATTTTTACTGCGATTAAAGATCTTATACCTTTTATTGAAACTTAGAACAAAAATTGGAAAAATTGTACTTTCAAGTATTTTGATCATTTTTTCACTGGAAAAGGCGTTACCAAAATATTTTTCATCATTTCCAACAACTTTTTCACATCTTTCGGGCAACAAAGCGAAAGTGTGAAAGGAACGATAACGGTTTGATAACTATCGAATCATCGACAGATTTTCGCACTCCTTCAGGATTTCGAAACCGCGTCCCAGTCAAGCTCTGCTGCATCGATCAGAAGCCGCTACACCTGGTAAGTACTCTGGTTTCGGAAGAACATCCTATTCGAACTGCAACTGTGTATACCTCATGATTCTTGCAAAGTGTGGTCGAGCGTAGTCATGTATGAGGATAACTTTGTGTTTGCTAACAGTTATTCTTGGTCTTTTTTGCAACAACGCATTGTTCAATTTGTTCAACTGACGTTGGTAGTTATCTGCAGTAATAGTTTCATTCGGTTCTGTCAGTTCGTCGTACACTACACTTTACTGATTTCAATTCCCCAATAAAACTTTATGGCCATGAAAACTCCACTTCGGAGCCGATGTCACTCTCTCTCTCTTAGAGTAACCCATGACTTTTTCCGCTTTGGCTTGTCGTAGTAGACCCGCTTCTCATCCCCAGTCACAGTACGCCACAGAAAACTCTTTTTTTTTTGGTCTGGCAAGCAATGAAACTGCGATGTTGAAACGAGTCGAATTGGCACTTTCACTCAATTCGTGTAGTAGCCATTTTCCCTCCTCTTGGATCCTCTTCTTCGCGTGTAAACGCCTAGAAAAAGTTGATTCAATAACTGCTAAACTATTCGAAAAAACTATTCTTTGTGAGTTTGAGCTGGGTTTTCATCCAATAGGTCTTGTAATTCAATAACTTTGAAATTTTTGGTCTTCGGCAGCAGATTTCTTCAAATCAAACCAACAACAACAAAATAAATGAATGTTGAAAATGCAATTGTGAGCGGTCGATGATTAGCGTCTGTATACTCAGAATAGCTCAATAACTCAATAACTATTTATTTTATGTAGAGGAGGATTTAAACCATCGAATTTAACTGCGGTGTTCACTGATACTTTGCATTACTTTCAAATTTTCGCCAATAGAGTTCGCTGATCAAAGGAAATGCAAACACCTATCGCATAGCTTCTACAAACTTGCGCGAAGCATGTGAACGCTTATATATAATACGCAAAGTGAAAATCACATACTTACGTGAAAATTTATCATAGAACAAACGCTAACTAGTGAATAGCTAATAATTAAAAACTTAGCAATTCTAAGCTACACCTAGGTGTTGAATGGCGTTGAGTATAAAGTTTCAATTTTAGAAAAAAATTAAGAAAAATTAAGAAAAACATTCTATTTCTGCATTATCGGAATTGGTATATTCTCATTTCGATAGATGAAAGGGCAAACAGGCAGACACCACTCGATCCGTTTCACTGACGACGCTAACCACATTAACAAACCTCATTAACAAACAAGTCTGCCTCTGCGAACAGATATAATAAAGAGAAAGCGATAAAAACTCAAAATTACTTAAGAATAAATTTTAGTTAATTTTAGTTAAATAGGAATTTTTATATTTTTATAATTCTATAATTACTATCAATTAGATTAATACACATCGCCAATTTAATATCAATTAATTATATATGCAAATTAATATCACCGCTTATAACTGATGATGAACATAGTTTTGTTAGCTTCTTCCTTCCTTAACTCCGTCTTATTTCCTTGCCCCCTTCCCCTTTTTCATTTTCGTTTCCTTTCCCTCAAGTTTAATTTTTCATCAGCTTGTATTGATATCCCATTCATTATAACAATATTATTAATTTATGCAATTTAAAGTTTGTACATAAAATCGATTTTAGTCACATAATTAATAACAATTAAACGTACGCGACATGCACGCGTCTCTTAGCTTGCACGTAGATAAACATAAGTACTTTTCTCAACATTTTGACATGAAATTTAATTAAGTCTGCAAAGTCACCATCCAAAAGGTTTATACGGTTTAACGCAAAGTTACCTTTAGGTTAAGAAGAGGCACATTTACCCCACTATTTAAATAACACAGAACGGCTAATTACTATGGCTTGAGTTAGCTTTATCTAGGTGTAGATATAATTTAATTACACACATAGGTCCACATACGGCTTTAGCTTTTCGAATACAAGCAGGTTAAGTTATACGATGAAGTTTAAGACACTTTCGTATAAGCACACGGGAAAAATGCGGGTTCGAAAAAAAAAAAATCACATTATTTTATATAACTTAAATATTCAAAAAAAAAAAAAAAAAAAAATTTAAGATAAATTTCTGGTGAATTGTGTTATGAAAATTAGCAAAATTTAATTTCCCTTCTTATGCGTTAGTTGATAGCTTTATGCTAATGCATTCGTAACGGTTTAGCACAATTTGATATCTGATGTCATAATATAATGATAGAGTTTCATTTTAATAGCTTAAGTAGCAAATATCACACATGTTGTCTGCACATTGAAGTTACTGCCAGGTTTGTTTAAATCACTAATTAAGAATCGTGACCGACCGAAAATTAAATTATGGCATAAAGCATAAATGCATTAAACACGGTAAAATATATTATATTGTACCATAATAATTAAAAGGAATTATACTAATTAAGTGTTTTTTTTTATTTATTTCTTTTTATATATTTTGTAAATGCTTGCGGGACAATACTATTTGAATAAAAGTTCGTGCGGTATTATAGCAAGAACTTAAACCAGAAGAATATTTAGAAAATTTCCGAATGGCTTCGAAACACGTGATGATAATTTAATGCATTTGCAGTTGTTCTCTAGAGTTTGCGAAAGTAAACTATAATCGATGTAGATAAACTGAGTAAATCACTTACTTCCTCAGATGTTCAATTCAAATTCAGTTTTAATATGTTTTTGTCGATTGATTTTGTAGAAGAGTGTATATTATGGGAAAGAGTCATAACACATTTTAAGTTTTGCCTTCTTTAGCTAATACTTTTCCCACCTCTCAGGCGATTGGAGAGACCAACTGGTCTTTTGAGGTAATTTGCAAAAGGACCCATTTTTCTTGAGAAAGAACAGACGATAAGTCAACGAATGGAGCTATTGCTGATCACAACCGAAAATATGTCGCGAATACAACGTGGAGGAAGGCGCATTCAGATGGAGCCAAATATCATCACATCGAAAAACCCCAATATCATGGTGGCTTCCATAGCGCACCCGTTCCTCGACTCAATTGTACTAATTATTCCCTGAGGGATCCTCAATCAACTTGATTGATTGCCAATGGTTGTAGGCAACCCGTTTGATTAAGGCTCATGCCAGGTGCAGACGTAAACACACAGAGATATAGGTTTGTACTAATTATTATTAGCTGCATTCCCTAGTGATACTTTCGTTGGAGCATCTCATGATATTAAAGACATGTAGCACGTACTTCCTCAGTAGAGTAGAGATCCTCGTCGGTCGTCGTCGGTTCACCTAAATCGCATCGTGGTTGTGTGCAGTTTCTTTAATGCGCGATGCAAGTCTTTTTCATCATCAATCGAGATTCAGCAGCACAAGTCTTTGAACTGACCATATCGTATTTGTTGTTTTTTTATGGCGCAGAATTTGACGTATTTCAAGTTTTGACAAAGTATGCGTTTCACTTCAGCGTGATGGTATACACTGTTGGCTTAAGCACACTATTTTCAATCGTACTTTTATGTAGGCACGCAGTTATTCATCATTCTCTCCTTAAAAAACCACTAAAAGTCCCATGCAATTACTTTTCCGATCAACTAACCCACGCTTCGTTACTTTTAAAAATAATCTTTATTTCTTAATCGACAGCACTTTCTTTCTTCTCGGCCACGTGCAGTAAATCTTATGACTGCAGAATAAGCCTGTTGTCGATTCAAACAGGTATGCCGGTTTAAACTAACTGAATCGAATATTTTTATATGAACGAGAAATGATAAAGCGGGCAGCAATTTACGTTCATCTGTAGCGACTGGGAATTATTTTCATGATCCTCACCAATTTTTGAATGATCCCGACTGGCGTTTGTGTATATTGAATATAGACACGAAAAAATTTTCTTGAAATTTATTCACTTCATGTTTTATATTAAGCTCCTGCGACGTATGCAACACCTGGAAGGACTTCAGATTTATTATGTAGTTCGATTTAGAATTACTATCTAAATCGCGTGCGTCTGTCCGCCTTATTTTATATTTCTTCAATTTTTGTTTACGTTTTTTTAGACGTTGGCAAGATATAAACGGAATTTATCCCAGAACATGTAAAAAGTTTTTCAAGGTAACTGTTACCATTTCGTTATAAAGAAGAGAGGGACGAGAAAGGAAAAAAGGATAAATGCGTTTTCTCCGGTAAATGGCACGTTTTTGCGATTGTAAGCGTAAGAAAATGGCTTTATTCAAAGGATCCACATTCTGTAAATTTACATGGCTTTATTTACATAGTTTTCTCCACGAGTTCGAAAAAAAGGATTTCAAATTTCACTGTGTATTTTAAATGTTACAAAGTAGAAAAAAATTTCCTGTCTGCTGAAAGCTACGGCTAAGACTTTTCTACGCGCTCAAATATTAAAATTTATGTTAAAATAACGCTTAAAAATTAAACGATTGTTTTAAATTTGCGCCTCTATAGTTACAGGTGGACTATTAAGACAATATGAGAAAGCCGGCATGAGAGCTTTTAGCATTAACACGTCCAGGGTAATAAATTAAACAAAATCCTTTTCCTGGTTTCCTCAAAGGACTCGCGTAACTAAGGTGGTATCAAAACATATCAAGCCGTACTCTAGTGCTTGTGAAGGATGACACTCCATATATTAAAAAAAACCGAAGGCATTGTCACATTAATTGAGTCGAAAGTAATTGCGTTTTAAAGGCGAGGCCAATTTCTGACAAATTCGTTAAATATCTCCATATAACTTCGACTAAGGTGATAAATCTTCGTAGGTTTGGAAGGAAATTCTTTGTAGAAGGTGAAGAAGACTCATTAACATTAGCAGCACATGAAAAGAAGAGCAACACTTTGGTTGACCATACTTGACAAATTCGATGAAGTTGTTCAACCGAGGATAATCCATGGTATGACGACTGCTTGGTTAATTGCTTGGATTGCAAATTTTGAATCAATTATGTAAGGCCGACTACAAAACCAAGCTCAATATATTGCACGACTTAAAAGTGAAAAAATTACCGAACTTACTTTCAAATCCCTGTGAAAAAATTCATTTTTAGACACCTTGATAAGCTGCAATGAGAAGTGGATCATCTGCAACAAAATGTAGTAAAACGATCATGGTCTAAGATATACGAAACATTTGGATCAATTGTAGAAACAATTAGGTCGATCAGTCGTGATTTGCCATTTATCTACTCGCATCGACATATGAAAGGCAGATTAACGGCACCCATAAGTTTTGTCAATATTCAACATGATCTAGTACTCTCTGAGTCGAATTACCTGCCAGGTTGATGCATGCGGGAGCAAGTCTAATTATATAGTCTAATAAAGTAGGTCCTCGCTTTCTGATACTTCGATGTGCCATAAAAGTGTATTCCTTCTCCCTATCCGCCTTATTCTCCATTCGTGTCAAGATGCGGATCGTATTTCTGAGAAATGGCTGGAAACAGAAGTTCCTACTTATGATATTTTCTGTTTAACTGAAACCTTATTGAAGAAAGAAAGCATTAAGTTAGAAATCTTTTTATTTGTAAAAAGAATGACTTTTACCCTCTGAACATGAATCGAAACTAGCAGACACTTGTGCGCATATTCTAACGAAAATTCGTCTTTTAAGACTTACTCTAGTCCTTTTGCAATTAGGTGCGCACTACTGAATTGTGATTTTTAGGATAGCGTAGGTTTTATTTATAAAATTGGAAAATCTATTTAGATTAACGAAAACTGAAGTTCCTATGACAAAAAGCTATGATTTTCAATGCTTCATGATGACAATCAAATCATAATAGTAACTGAAGATAAAAAACACTAACTGTACCAAGTTTGGGCAATCTCGACCATAATAGTAATTTGATATAAAAATTTACTGAACAAATTTGGACCACCCGCTCCTATTAATACGTCTTACGCCCCATAAGAATTTTCTCGAAAATTTTTGTGTTTAAGGGCAAAAATATCTGAGTTTAAATATTTTAGGATCAAAATTGATCCATGATGGTGATTTGATATGAACATCAACTGTGCTTAATTTTGAACACTCAATTATTGAACCTCATGGGCACAGTATAGAAATTGAGAAGAAAAGCAAGCCTTTTTTTGCAAAGAGGTCTAATTTGTAGAATCCATTTCCATATAAGTTCGCATGGAAACAAAGTATAATTTTTATAATAAATAGTCGGCCCAGCCCGACTGTAATGTTTTCACTTGTTTATATTTTTGTTATTGAAACTAATTTAATTAAAATTTTAAAATTATTTCATTGACTTAAACATACCTTCCATTACTTTAACCTCAACCTATTCATATGTATAATAATATTGACGTAAATTATCGCCTGCAAACTGGAACATGTAGCAGTAAACATCTTATCCGAACTACAGTCTCGGCATTTATACCGTGTTTAATAATTTGAGTTTTCACGAAAATTAGTCGATTTTCTTAGACACTAAATTTTGAAGGAGCGGAAAAATAAATGCACATTCATGCCGCATTGCCTGCGCCATGCAGCTGGCAACTGACGAAAAGATTAACAACAATTGCGAGAAATTTAGGAGAAAAGGGCTTAAAACTGTCCCGGTAATTTGCTTGTAAAAGAGTATATAAGCAGGACATTTGTGGAAAGCAAGATTAGTTGAGTCAGCCGTAGAGTAGAGAAGAATAGAGAAGAGCCGAAAACTGGGTCGTGAGAGTCAGGTCAAGAGATTTGGATTACAAGACATAGAGAATTAGAGCATTGTTAATATATACTCCTGTAAATAATAAGAGGGGCTTGAAGAAATTGCCATAGCCTATCCAAAGTTATCACACCAATTTGATTGCCGAAAAGCTATTACTTAGCCACTTTTGTGGAACAATTTTGAAAATTGCAATTTTTTTTCGTATAAAGACTATTCAAAATAGGGTGTTATAAGGAGATCAATTGAAACGTGAACCGATCCGAACCATTTTGCTTGGGTCAAAGCACGTCAATATAGCTAGTTTCATCAAAATATCTCAAATATTCCGACATACGTCCGCATAAACTTAATATGTCCCGTACCACAAGTGCTGTAGGGTATACATTTTGAAAATATCTTTAGAGTGCAAGAAAGAACAAAGTTTTTATTTTATGTCTTCTTGAACATTTTTGAATTACAAAATAAATTATTCCGTTCTTCTTCGCTCGACACCACCCATTAAAATAGAGAAAAAAGCTATATTCAGGTTCAAGAAGGATTTCAGTTACCCATCGTTTTAAGCAATTTTAGTTAAATAAAGTTCGAGCCAAAGCTTGACAATTTAAGAGGGACTGGCAGTCAATTTTAATTGCAAGCTTTTTTGTCCACCTGAGTGGTCGAGTAGATCAGAAACGTGACTAGCAAGTCAGTGTTTGCGAGTTCAAATCTCAAGTGCAATAGAGCTTTCCCGGCTTGTAAATATAGTGAGTGCTGAGTCGGTAAAGGTACAGCAGACATCGATTGGGCACACACTCACTGGGCTGTGATCAGCATCCCCCTGTTTCTTTCCTCCACAACAAAAAAAAAAAAGAAGCAATCATTCTCAACACTCCCGAGCGTATTCAGAAATTGACATCTTTTATTCAAAGGTTTGACGAAGAGAATCAAATGTCGCTTACATAAAATTACGCGAAAAAATGGTAAACTTAACTTCATCTTTGTAAAATCTTGTAACTCGATGTTCCCAAATTAATAATAAACTAAATATTCTCTCGTCGTGTGGTGAGATATGTAAGAATCTCATTAAAATTGAAAACTGTTACAAGTCACATAATGTGTAATTTATTGTATAAAAGTTTTTAATAAAAGAGAATAAAGGAATACAACTCATTAGAAATCAACAAAACAACAAATGGAACAAATTGTGAAGGACAGAGCCACGAAAGAATAGAAGACACACTCTGCAGGCAAAACCTCTTTAATAATAATTATAATTAACAATTTGCCCCCAAAATGTATGCGGCACTACATTATTTTCTCGCATCCCAACCGCATAATACTGAAACGTATATAAAATATAAAAGTAAAGATAAATTTCGCTTTTCAGAGTTTTTAATGAATAGCAACAGAGCGACAATGTGACACATGTTCATGTGCATAGGAGTTGAGTCGGCAATAGAGAGAAACACATATAAAAGAGTAGAGAAATGAAAGGCAAAAGAATTGTAACACTAAAATTAAAATATATTAACAAACACAAACATACGAATTCTTATAGAGATAGATAGATTTTCTATAGCTCAGCCTACCACGACTAACTATCGTACGTGCAATTGCAATGAGAAAACCTTGGTTTGTTTGCTGCTTTGTATTCAATGGCTGCCGTTTTTTCTTTTTTTTTTTTTTTTTAGTGTTACTTGTACATGCCTATGTAAGTGACACACACTTACATATGTTGCAACATACAAATAATTTATGATGTTGTAAATTGTAAAATGTTGACATCGTTCGTTACAGATGATGGCAAACGCTAAAGCGAGTTTTGCATATACATTTGTGTGATGTCAATGCATATGCAAATATATGTCTGCATGTGTTTGTGTGCATTTCAATGTATATTTTCCATTAAGGCGGAATTTTGTATTAAAACTACTGCCGTTGTTTGTGTATATTATTTTTTTTAATTCACTTTTCAACTTAAAAGAAAAACAAATTCATATATATTTTTATGCATTTTTACTCATAGGCAACAACAACAAACTGGGCTCAGAACTCATGTGTGAATAACTCTTTTGTATATATGGCTAAGTGAACTTTATATGCATGTGCGAGATTGTGTACGTTAACACGTAACAGTAATTACATAAAAAAAAGTTTTTTTTATCTCATTCAATGTTCGGGGGAAACAAACAAATGAACATTAACATCAACATCAACTACAATATGAAAGCGGCAAAATGTGTACCGAGTACTGAATAAAGAATGCACTGAGTGAATGCGCACACATTATGTTCTGAGTGAATACTAAGATATTTAATTAGTTTACATAATATGAAAGCTCACATAACATACACACAACCGAGCAGCATACAAATCGTATATTCAGGGAATATGAAAAAATAAACATGCAGCTTTAGTTGAAATAGCATCAGAGCGACCGGCTTTCTTCCAACAGGATAATAAGCAAACTAAAAAAAAATATAACATAACTTACAGAGTATGAATGAACACATATTTATATTGAAACATATTTACAAAGAGGGCAATGTTTTCGCGATTATTAGCCCTTTAAGAATGAAATAAAAACAAACGAAATTAACTAATTTAAAAAAAAAGAAAAGATTCAATGAATTTCCAAGCACGTGCTCGATAAACTTTCGCCACACATGTAACAAATATAAAAAAAAAAAGAATTGAAACAATAAATTTTTAATTTAAGTGAAACTGACCTCTTTGCGCTATATTCTGAAACCGATTCCGCCCGCACATTTTGCGTAGTAAGTCTTGTTTGCACCAAAAGATAGGTTTGAATGAGTCAATCGCCTATACAACAAGAACAAGTGTTCCCCTATGTGGAAATGAAAACAAATCGTCTGATATCAGATCAGGATTATAACATCTCGGGTTCCTTAAATTTACTTCTTGAATCCATTTGAAGTACTTTTGGTAAACGACGGTATTTGCGTAGCAGGAAAATAAACTTCTTCATACTCCTCTAAAGCGTCCGTTGATTTCCTTTGCACAAACTGTAGTGACTTCGCTAGGATTGACTTAAATAATCCGGGTAGGCACATATAAGCTATTGTGGATTTTCCTCATAATAATTGCTCCTCATAACCACTGCAGCAAAATTCTTAGCCTGTGAATACGTAAATTGAATGAAGAGCACGCTTGCAGCATCTCTAGCAGAAAAGATTTTCCTGAAAACGATTATTGACCTCATTTTTTCTTTTGTACACGAACTCGCAAATAAATACTTCCCCCAAATTAATTAACAAAAGAATCCAAGTGACAGTCTCTTGAGCAAATCCGGGAAATAGTTGATGACACTCTATCTTAAGCTGGCAACTGACGATAGGACTTAACTATGTTACGAATCAAAACTGATATGATAATCAGATTTCGACTGGGGCTTTCTGGACAACCTTTCTGGACAACCCTTGCAAAGCTTACGGCTGCTGAGGGTAGGAATAAAGCACGAGCGATTTACAGATGCCAGTTGCTAGAGTAGCTTTAAGCGACTTTATTAATTTTTATAAATGCAGGAAAAAAAATTCGGGACAATCATAAATCCATTTGTCTTCTGCGAATTGCTCTTGAATTGAAATATATGAATATTGAATTATTAAAAGTAAACCATAAATTCAGTCCCTAGTATTGAGAATTTTTATATACGTATTGATTACTCATTTGATTGTTTTGAGTTTTGAGTTATTCGCTCCTATTATTAATCGACTAGTGCGATTGAGAGACATTGTGCACAATTTTTCGATCATATGAAACGACAACCCGTCAAAGGACCAACAAAGTCATGTTCACTTAGTAACATGCGTTAGATACGCTTGACTTCTGCCAATATTCCCTTGTTTTTAGCAAAATTTATTCAAAAAAATGCAACGTTTATTATTAACATTTGGCTCTTTTCATATGATAATATCAGTCTCCAAGAAAATATAAGCGATGGGAGTATCACATCTTTCGCAAAACCATCTTTTTCTCTTTGACTTGCGTTAGTGATGCACTCCGTGGTACAATTTTCCAGTAAAAAAAATTCACGAACTTCTTTGAATTTTTTATTTACAAGAAAGAATTTATTTCAATCTGCAATTAAAATTCAATCGGAAGAAAATTGAAAAGCCAGCCCTTAAAGGTTCGATTTTGAATTTTGACCAAATATGCGTATTTATACAAAAAGAAAAGACTTGAACGTAATGGAAGTCCTTGAGTAACAAAACCAACGATCGAATATTTTCGTATTCAGAAAATTGGAAACGAAAGATTGCTTCGATTTCATGTGCGAGTGAATGAATACAATGTGTTCATTTTCAACAATGTGTTTTACCTCTGCAGCTGTTGACTTTGAACACTTCAATGGTCTCTGCTTAAAATTTGCGCTTATCTAGCACTTCTTCCAATACTTTTGCAAGCAGTGCGTTCCGCATGAGTACCCCTGTAGGTAAGAATTCCAACTGGCAAGTCAATGTTCGAGGTGTTTAAACGTTACTGCGGTTTGACTTCGCGTGATTGCAGCTATATGGTGACTGCTCACTAGGCAAAGGTTTACCGATTGTGGGCCAAACATTCACTAACGCTTCGGCCACACGTCTATCTCTTTCTTCTTCCTCACGTCTTCCTGAGCGCAACACGTATAGAGAACAATCCCCTGTGCGATTGGTCATATTGAAAGAAAAAAAAAACCTATCGTGCGTTACTATGACTTTTTGTGGACCATTTAAAATGTCTGTGCCATCGTGGACGTCTTTAGGATGTGCTTAAGCTAGTATAAGAAAAAAATAAAATACGAGAAAATAAATTGAGACAATGTTCTAATGTTATCGTCTAGTCGATCTCGAAAGGAATTGTAAAACGCTCTATCAGTTGTTCTTAACTTTTTAAAATGCGTTTACCCATTCGCAACGGCAAGAGCTGTGTTGGAAACTTTTCAATTTGTTTGTAATGAAAAAGTGAGTTTTTAGAATTACGGCTTACAACCTGTGAATGTAATTAATGTAATTTTCGTATCCTAAGGTTTTTATCTGATAGGAATACAAACATTTAAAGTATTTCGAAGAGAAGTCGAAACTATTTCAAGAACACCTAATTCTATTGAAGTCAGACCATACACACTTTATTCTAAAGCCCAATGCTTTATGAGGTGTGCAGAAAAGAGGCGCAATTATTCCGCCCACGAGCATTTGTTAAACTGTATTTTTCTCTGCTAAGTACTAAGCAAAAGGATAAATCATTCAGCGGAGTTGTACACAACAAACAGCTATTGTGCATACAATGGGAACTGATCGAACGCCGTTGTCGTCCCCACTTAGTGTATCAGTTATGTGTATTAAGGATTTTTTCGTCTAAATAAAATCATTACTAGGGAGTGCTACAAAAAAATTAAATTTAGCCGTTTGTTAGGAGACGACATTCCACGTCCACGTTAGTAGAAATATGCACTTCTTCAACTTCTAACGCCCTATATGCATCAGATATTACTGTTCGTGCATAGCGCTAATTTCAGTTAATGACTTCACATCTGTCCGAGAAGATTTTGATTCCTAAGACGACTGAATACATTTTGTAAACCGTCTTAAATAATAGCCAATGTTTTTTTGACTTGCGTTGAGAAGACGGAAAAAAGTACTGGTTGAATAGACGAAGAGAGTGGTAAAAGTGAATTTGTAATCAATTTTTCACCGTAGCGCTGCAATTTTCCTAATAAAAAAATCCTTTAAGGTTACTACTACGGTTCACTATTTTTCATATGCATGCTTAGGCCACTTCGAAAGGCAAGATATAATATTTGCTCACTTTCGCTCTTGCATATGAGTGGATTTTATGCAAAGTAGGAAGTAGTAGATGTTGTTAGGCAATGTCAGAGAAGTAACGGTCCATTAATTGATAGCCAACGGGTGTTGCGTTTCTGGAGAGTTTATGTAGCTAACATAGATTATAAATGTAACTATTATATAGATGTAGTAAGTACATTACACAATAATTTCAATTTACTTCCAATGCTTAAATTTTGCCAGCTTTTAGCGACCGTGAACGTGTTTGTTGGAGGCGAACTTCTTCAAAATACATCATTCAAAATAATCTTAGCACCTAAACATATAAAAAACTTTAGATTTGTTAAAGAATTTTTTCAGTGAATGGACAGAAGGACATAACTAAGCAGCTTTAAATTTTTATTCTAATGCATATGAAGACACCAGAGTATTGATCTGGAGACGAATAGTTTGTATTCACAACTTCATAAACAAAATTGGGAAAAAGAAAAATTACAAATTACTTGGGAAAATATTTCCTGAAAATTAAGATCGCATCTGCTATAGATTTTGGGAGAATTGGCAACATCGCTTTCGCAAGACACATTTGGTTGCTTTTATTCTTGCAAATTTTTATGAAATTGAATTAGTGTAAGCATTTTAAGATGGTAAGTCCCCTTTTCGCAAGGAATATTTGGACTTTTCTTTAGGTAGTTTTAGTCTGCCTGACTAATGTCAGACAAAATTTCCGGCCACTACGTAAAATGATGCATCATCTTGGCGTTATGGTGGCAATTTATACGACCGGCAGCATTCCGAAAACTGACGTCTAATGAACAAATAGCCACGAAGAGTTAATCGATTAAGAATCCTACGCAATCGAAAAACTTATGTACGTGTACGTACATTCATTGAAGCTTACTTGTAGGAGTAGCCACAAACCCATCGTCCGTTTGGGGTGTAAATAGCAAAAAAAGCAACATAAAGAGTTTGCACAAATTTATTTTACTCTATGTGCATTTCCATTGAAATTAAATATTTAAATATATTATTATATTATTTAAGTTTATGACTGTTATTTTGTTTTTAATTAGATGGGACAGATTTAACCATTAAAAAAAAAGGAAAAAGAAAATTACCTTAAAAAACAAAATCACTTGGAGACATTTAACTAAAGTAACAGATAAAGTAATTAAATTGCAATAATTAAATTGTAATCCAAATTAGAATGAAATATCATTATCCTCCACTGTTTCGATTCTCCTATTTTCGCATAATTTGCATACCTTATCGTGGTAAAGGTAAATAAATATTGGAAGTAATTAAATTGAATTTATTTCTTCGTTTAGTTTTTCAAATTAACTGCCACAGCTTAAAACAAATACCTGGTCGTTGGATGAAAAGAGACGAAAATAAAAGGTGTAAATATGCTGAACAACTTGACGCAATGAACGCTTTGATTGGCTTTTTGTTTATTTATCGCTTTTTTGTTTAATCTTCATTTACATTTTCGCTAGAAAAGATCTTTATAGATAATTGAAAAGTATATACAATTAAAAAATTACAAAAAAAAAATTAATTAAATAAAAACCTGAAAAGCAAAGAGAAGGTAGGTAATAACTTTCATTTAACAACTCTGTCAGTTCTCATTTTCCTGTCCAGTTTGATTCACGCTTTTCCGGCAACTTAGTGCATTCACAGTGACATCATTTATTCGATATTTACAGTTACAATCATCAACTAATAAGTGACTATTAACGTCGTTGTCTCCTTCGATCCGCTATAACACCAACTCAGATAACCACTACACACCCACGCCCACATTTCGGTTTGATATATTCCTTCCATCTGCAAGATTCTACATGAAATCGTAACTGAGGTGAACATCGCTGTTGGGGAAAAGCCTTGTATAGGTAAAATTGATTTCACTAGAAACATTACATTCGCGTTTGTTATTTAACTTATGGAAAAAATTACGCCTCTTCTTCGCTAACCTTCAATACTTAAATAGTCAGAAATTGAAAAAAACTATGTCCATGTAATTTTTATAAATCAGTTCAATCATTCGAAAGCTTCCCTTACTTTCTACTTTGGACAAGAAATTTTTGCAGCTACGGATCAGATACGGTAGCTAGCTATTTCTCCGAATGGAAGGAGAATAAAACAAAAACGAATAGAAAGTAATTGACTTTTATCGCGCACGCGGAAAACGGCTCCATCCAAACATGACCTGACGAGGCTTCATGGCTGGCAACACTTAATCTTGGGGCGAGGGTTTCTTGCCGTCTGTGCAGGAAGATGGTTATGCAATGAAGGAAGAGTATGCATGCTACGGCGATCGACTATATATATAGCTTGGGTAGTTTCGAGAGCGACAATGCAGTGAAATTCTGCTCCTCGGCTCCTTGCTTATCCTACTTAAGTTACCTTGTTTTCTTTCTTCTACCCACAAACACAAGAGCAAAACGTTTGTAACATACAGAAGAAAGCTTCCGAGACTACCTAACATATATATATTATCAAATTCCGACTTAAAAATGTCCGTTCGTTTGGGTTTCGGAGAAGAAGATAGGAAGGATGGTAAAGAAAACATGGAAAATCGGTCAAAGGATAGCAGAGTACAACTTAACATATCTATTTTCAGAATTTAAAAAATTGAGTTTTTGCACATTACTTACAAACTTTAAATTAAAATTTCTGCGTCTGTTCTATGGACGATTTTACAATGTCTATACAAGTGTGGAAAAAATTGTGCAGTTTCAGCATTACAAGATATAGATATTTCGTTTTTCGCAAGATGTTTTAAAATGAAGATGGTGGTTATAAAAGACACGGCAGTAGCCAAACGCAATTTTCTTGCTTGCTCTTCGTTCCTTCTTCTTACCTTTCCTTACTTTATTTCTTTGTCCCCACTTTTCTGGGGTTTCTGACTCGCCTACACCATAACTGCCATTTCTGCAATCAGTTATTGGTATTATTCTTAAAGTCAAATTTCGAAAAGTAACCCGCTTCCGAATAGTTGTATACTAACTGTACTTTTCCTCTCCCTCCAAAGAAACTCAAAGCAATCTTTTCAAAATATTAACCGTTTGTGTATTACTTTTACCAATATTTCTTTTCCCAAAAGTATTACCGGGTGCCGTGGTGTCGAATTATTGCATAATCAAATCTTATTCGATAAGAGGTGCTCACCTGAGCGAAATGAGTAAATTCATCACGACTTTTGAAAAATTAATCTTCTCACCGTAGATAATACATCGGTCAGTGGTTCCGGGAACCAAATAACTAAAAAACATTCTTGATTTTCCGAAATTCAACTTTATTGATCAACTCTTAGTCTTTCTTAGTCCATCTAGCGCTTGCCTAATACTTCGAACACGCTCGTTCTATTTGCAAAGATTTAGTGGTTGCTGAGGAATGAGTCTGGAGAATGCAGTTCGTGGGGCAGCGATTGCGACATAAATTCGTGCAACGTTGTCGTTGTACACATTGAGTAGTGATACGTTGCACTTGCACTGTTGCACACACATGTTGCACACACATTTAAAACACAATTTTTCTGCAGGCGTCGTTTGAGGGCTGGAACTTTTTAAAAGTAGTATGGATTATTTTGTTTGGGACGATATTTTTCTGCCAGTCCCAAGAGCTATGACCGGTGTGTTATAGGCAACTTAGTAAGAGTAATAGCTGGTTCTTTCGCAATTGCAAATAAACCGTTAGACAATCTTACTTGATTTTGCATTTCAACGTTTAAGGAGCAACATCATTGTGAATACTTTCGGTACAACCATTTTTTTTTTTTGAAGCTTTATAGATGCTTCGCACTGTAAACTCATTAGATAAAATATATTTTTAGTTTGAGATTCTGGGCTTTTTCCCAACGGCTCCAGCATAACTGCTTCGGTTAAACCTATCGTCTCAAATTACAGACTAATGTCTTACCTATTGCTTAACTTCTCTAATGCAATAACAAATATGTTTATTTAAGAGCACTGTCAAGCAACAATTTCATTGCGACGAGCGTTGAGTAGATATGAGGCTGAGACCAATTCTAAATGCTTCTGTCAAGAAATTAAAACTGCGAGATAAACCTTTTAGACTCAATTCGACTGTAGATTTATTGTAGACTCTTGCCTTTTTTCTATCATTTTGTTCCACGTGAATTTCTTCACGCTTTTACCTTCGACAGATGTAGCAAAAATTGCACTTTGAGGTAAAAAATTTTCGAGGAACGAGAATGAGGAAAAATACTTGACCACAGAATTATTCTAGAACTGTAGTCGAAATTAATAAAAAATTTATTATAATAAAAAACATGTCTAGAACTTATTTCACAGCTCTATGCTTCTCTAGCTGTCGACAAGTAGATTTAATTGCTTCAAATTTGCACAGGTTACACAGCCTGGGGCGAAGTCCCAAAGATGGTTTGCGAGAATGGCTCCGGCATTGCCAAATGCACTACTTTTAAGCTGCCATAGCCTAACACACGCGGGACGCAAAATTGAAGGTAGAAAGTTAAGTGTATGGGTCCAACGGACTTGCGAGTGAACAAAATTTCATACGTTGTAATATAATTGTGCAGAGAGAGGCTTTTCCTATGCGCTCGGACTACTAGATTTGCAAAGCGATCACTTAAGAAATCTGACATCCCACTCCCACTCCACCGGTAAATACAGAAATACGAAAAACATTTATAAAACTGGACTAAATAAATAGGCAAAGTAATGATAAAAAACATGTGCCACGCGCTGTAAGATACATGCACATAAAGAAAGAAACATTCACCAGATGTTAGTTAGGCTTTTGACGTTCATTTCCCGCAAACAAGCGACACAGAAGCCACATGAAATTATAATAATGTGAATGAAAATAAAAACCAAAAAATAAAAACAAAGCGCAGATTCTACTGCGTTGCACACATACACACCTACGAAAATAAAATTTTGGATGCAAAAGTCACAAAATAGCAAAATAACAGTTAACGTATGTAAGTATCATTCCATATACAATCATAAACGTTGGTTGTAACGGGAATCTTTGTATAGAGAAAACTTTTCGCAAGAAACCTTACGAGAAACTTTTCATTTTCTTTGTTACGTTGTTTATTTGCGCAAAAACATGTTCCCGAGCACACACGCACTCACACAAAATCTAAAAGTTTTTGTTTTATAACACTGCTGCAGTTGACAATAAATTATATGTGAAAATTCGAATGTACACATACATACATCTCTGCATCTATGTGTGTATATGTGTGTATGTGATATGAGTAAAATGTCATGTAATCTTAGGTTTTGTTGAAGAAGCATGAAGTAGCATTCGGCACAGCAGCAATGTGTTAATAAGCCTGAGACACTGCATCGAAGAGAAGGCTGCAAGCCATAGGTACAATTTATTGTGACTTCTTGCAGGCAAGACTTATTTTTAGACGGGAGAATAGATTACTGAAATAAGAAAAATTTAATGAGAAAACTTATTTTTTGGTTAATTAATTTATTCGTTTTGCTCTGCTTGAATTAACTGATATTATTTATATACGAATATTGTATTATTTCTTATAATTAAAATACGGAAATATCGTCTTTGTTAAGTCCATTCTTTTTCCGGCTTCTTTTGTTTTAGCCCTATTTTTGATTTGTACTATAATTCGTCAGCAATGTTCAAAACAGGGATGATCCTGGAAAGAAATATTATTATACAACTGGTAAATTGTACACGTCAGTCTAACATAGCCTCGAAGGACGACAGTAACGTCTTACGATGTTTAAATAAACTCCTTGCAATTACACGGCTTTTCCATAACGAAGCGCTTATGTGCATGACGTGATTGCAGTTTAGCTAATATTTTTGCCAAGTTTCATGCCAGTAAATAATCATCAGAACAGATTCGGTGTTTAAAATTAGCAAATAAGAGATTGCACGAAATATTATTTCCAAAATGGAATTTCTCCTCCCGAACTGTTGATGCAGTCTTTTTACGACACTGCATTAATTAGAGCGCATGTTCTCGAGTATTATCTATTGCTTCTGCCTATGCTGGCTAAAAATTGCGCATTCGGACTTTTTTTGACATATAACCCGCGAGTTGAGCACAGTGTCTGCCAGTGGTAGTCAATTGGTTTACACTGGTTTATATGCCTTCCCACTACCCCGTAGAAAGAAGAAAAGATTGGGCCATCATTAAGAGTGTACAGGAGAAAAACAACAGTACGGTCGTTCCTGGTCTTTTGGGAAGATGTTGAACCAACTCAGCGTCGTGGAAAAGATAAAAGGATTTTCCATTCTGATGGATAAAAACCACATGCATCTACAACACGATAACAAAAGTCCCTTCATGTCGTATTGATTGAACTTGAAATGTTTCATGTGAATTACTGCGGTGGTTGTGTTTACGTTAAAGATTGTAACAGTGTTTTGATTGGATTGAGAAAATTAATTTAACAGATATGTGTTAACCAAATTAAAAATGATGGATGTTAAAATTACTCTGTAATCTTTAGCGTCATGAAGTGTAACCTAACCTGGAACCACTAGTCCCTATTGCGTAACTAAAATCGACTTGGTAGATATTGCCTGACCTCAACCAACCAGCATTCCTCTAAATTTGCAGTGCGAATGTATGCATTTGTGTGTGATTCGGTAAAGTGCTGCTTTGCATTATTCCACATGCCTACACTGATAACTGATGAATAACAAGACAGGAACAACAACTGAGTTACAATAAAGCAAAGTCTAAGAAGAAGTGCAGAAGGTAAACTTCATCTGTCAATTTAATTTTCTGCCATATAAGTCAATCGTATTTAGAATAATTGTTGGAGACAAACTATTGTGCCTGTGCCTGTGCCTGTTTATGATTACGGTATGCCCATGGATATATACATAGCTTTATATGGTAGTTTAATGGCATCGCTTGTTTTTATATAGCCATGACTTAGTTTAAGACATTTTCTTTTGTACGTTAATACAGTTGACTCATCCAATAATGTTGAACTGCTCTGATGGGATAAATTAATCGGTGTATCTGTTGTAAATTATTAACGACAAGCTTTTAGCAGATTTGCAGAGTGTCTGCTGCGCAATCTGGACAATCAAAATTTGCATCTCGATTTCAGTTTACGATTTTTCAAAATTCATTATATAATATATTGAATGTTTTTGTATTCTTTTCTTATTATCTCGAATGCGGAATAGTTACCGTTATCGGTTCTGCCGTATTTTATTCTGTACTGTTGTTGATTTCAAGAATTGCGATTTGCTATAAAACTTTTATGATGTAGAGTGTAACTTCTTGTCTCTATATTAGTAACTATGACTCGCGATGATTTTTCAATTTCAGTTTTCATACATAAAATTTTTCTGTCCATATGTGCATTTATGTTGCATGATGGTGTTTTGAGTCTCGACATTGGATGCCCACTACTTTTAGCTTAAGTAAACGGAATTTGGTGTTTGTTCTTTTCTTCTGCTATGACCATTGTGAACGTATTACTTCTTAATTTATTGGTGGTGTTTGTTCTTTTCTTCTGCTATGACCATTGTGAACGTATTACTTCTTAATTTATTGGTGGTTTAAATTAAGTTTTCTTCACTTGGTCCTTCGTTACTATTGTAAATAAAAGATATAATGTTTAAATCACTGACTACGTGGTTATTGGCAGACGCCAGTTTAAACTCAACGTTCAATGTGATCCTTGGTTTGGTGACTATGTATAGTTACGTCATCGCCAGTAATCCCTGTCTCTTTGGTGAGTTAACAGAGCGCCCGCCAAGCGTTGAACAATCGGGTGTCTCTATCATCAGCGTAGTGAGGAAAATTTGCAGCAGATTGTTTTAACCTTTTCTTTGCCTTGCTTCCGTGGCATTCAGACCCACTTGCCGACGAGCTATAAAGTCGCCCTATGCGATTTTATGCACAGTTGGAAAAACTGATTATTACATTGCGTACTTTTTACTACATTTTTAATGTCCCATTCATAGCGTATACCTAACACTTGTCTGCTCCTCCCACAATTTGAAGCAATTGTCTTTAAACTTTCTGCAGTGTACTTGTTTCACTTTCCCGGTTTATTATTTTATCTTCTAAGCAGTACGCAATTCGAGGATTAATTCTTGTATTTTCCTTAAAATATCGGTACGTTTCGTCAACAAGGCCTTGCTATTCAGGTGCGAGACAAAAATTTCCTTTTTCTTACATACACAACTTTTCAAAACTGGTTTTCACTTTTCAGTGGCCAAATAAACTACCAGAATGAACATATGTCTGCATAAGACAAAGAAAACGGATCCAAAAAACCTTCATATCTTTAATGTCACTTAAATCGAAAACGTAGAGTTGCCACATTTGTTTCTTATTCCTTCAAGGCCCAAGTTTGATTTCAAACTTACCTAATCTGGCGTCAATCGGCTGTATTCCATTACAAACGACTTGAACTTACTTATCTATATTAGGAAATATTAATTAAAATGAGGGACGATTTTCGTCTCCCCAATTTCTTACTACTCATTAGCTTTTCACACATTCGAAGATCTCTGCTTCTCTCTATTATTCTTGCCACTGCTAAGCGAGCATTAGTAAATCTATTACTAGTATTTTCAAGCGCGAGGAACTAAATGGAATTTAAAAGGGATCTACAGAAAGGTTTGTTAGGCAACAAACAGAATTCAAAAAATCTCTCGTCTTGAAAATCAGCATTAGCAAAAAAATGTTATGATGGCCGATATGAACTACCACCGTTCAGCTGTTTAGTTAGTCCTTCCCTTGCTTTGCCTGCAAACCAGACCAATTTTAGTGCCTTATCTGTCTGAGCATAGTAGAAAATCCTAGCAATAAACATAAGACACCATGTTTCCAAACCTTTTGCCTTTCCTTCTTCATCCTTTTCATTAATGAAACAAATTGCAATCAAATTAACGATTTCTCATGTCGTCTAGATGGATCTATGTGCAATAACATGTAGGAAAAGCATGCTATTGAGCCCACTTGGGCGGCTATCGTTAAAAAATTGACAAATGGTGAAAGATGACGTGTAAAAACGCAAAATTGAAGGAAATCAACGTTTCGAGTTCGAGCGCTTCTACGCTCTTTTCATAATAATATTCAGCAGCATTTGGGCAGGGAGAGCACTTTGTATAACAGAGACTTGGACTTTGGCGAGTAAAAATCTAATTACTGACGTAATTTTCGTTCGAAACTCGTGTACACGGTAAATAAGGACCTTTTTGTTTATAAAAAGGATTTGATTTTGCATTTATTAGTAAAACTTAAATCTTTTCATGTTAGTTAAAAATCAAAAAGAAAAAATAAGGAAATCTCTCAAATAATCGATTCAAGTCAAGTTATTAGCTAAATTTATTTACACATTCCCTACATTCCCCCCTAACCATTCCTTCACGCACTTGTATGTAGTGCGTTTTCGTGTTTGCGAAATCAAAGAGTTCGCTTAGAGAAAACACAGAAGAAAAAGAGGAATTTTGACGAGAAAATTTTCAAAGCATTTTTCATACAGAATTTTGAACAAAACAACAATTACAACAAATTTAAGCACTCTTCATAGAATCCCTTGCTATTTGACCGAACTGAAAGAAGAACTTTAACGCACACATAAATACCACCCACACCATTCAACATGTTGATATGAGTGAAACGAATGGAGAAAGCACATGCTGGCATATGTATGTACATACGCCTGTGTATTACTTACGATGACGATGACGATGATAATGATGATGACGATGAAGATGACGGCGATGACGGAAACATCTGAAATTGTAGTTTTTATTGTTTGGGTTTTTTTGTTGCTTTGTTCTTTTTTTTAAATCTTCTATGCAGCTGGTGCTCCTGCGAAAACTTGCCTACAAACTTGAAAAGAAATGAAATGTGTGTTTGTTGTTAAGCATACAAAAGAAAGATTCAATATGAGTATCTGATGTTACCAAGAAGAAGTCTTTGTTTTCTTTCATTACACATGTGTGTATGCATGGACATGTGCACATGAAATGGTAGTAGAATGTTGCTTTTGGCGTAATTGCAAGTTAAATACGACAAAGCGCATTTTCTGTTAAAGGGTTTTTCACATTTAGCTATACGTTTGTGTATACATTCAGTATGTTGCGAATTGTTTATTTGTAATATGTATGCCGAGTAGTGTTATAGCTTTACTTCGGTTTATCGCGGAAAATATTTAACACAAATCAAAGCACAAAAGCAGGGATAACATGCCTTAATCACACTGTTCCATTTTATTTCCCTTTTAATGACGTTACATAAAGCACGATATTAAGGGAAAGTAAAAGAAATAAAACATACAGGAAAAAATAAATGCAGTTACTTGATTAAAAAAAAAAAAGAAAAAAAATAGAAAAAATGCAAATGCTGCGGGTAGAAAATTTAAAATAGACAAAAACATAAGTAAGCGCCGCAAATTTCGAACATACCCTCCATAAAACCGTACAACGCTAGATATTCGTGAACTACGACGAATTTGAGGCAAACTGGTGTTATATCTACTATTACAACGAACTTTTTAGATTATATATCTCAGAGTCTTCTTTACCTTTACTTGGCCGAATATCTTCCCCCCTCCTCCTTCCTTTTAAATGGTTAACTGCCGCAAGATACTTACGAAAATGTTTTCAAACTTTCATACTTGTTATCCTTAAATTTTTAACAGTTTTAACAGCGTGTGTGGGGACGTATGCAGATTCGACTTGCATATATATAGGCACTAAAGAAAGAAGTCGTTTATATAATAAGAAATATTGATTTTCAACCAACAGACAAACAATTTAAAAAATCTCGCCGTCTTAGAATGTGGCAGTGGCATTAGATAATTTCAGAACGTGGATCAAATTGGATCGTTCAAAACAATTCAGTGTACTAAATAAGCCATTAATGTATTTATTGCTGTAGGTTATTCCATCTAAATTTCTTTTTACACAGCGAGTCATACTTTTTGATATTTTGTTCCATTTAGTTTTCTTCTCATAATTGGTTTTGATCTGTTTTCTTTACAATTGGCATTATTATTATCATTCATAGAGGAACAACTTGGTGCCGTTCACGTAGCTAAATAGAATAGATTTTAGAACTGATTCAAGTTCTATATGGAATTGCATTTGTATACCGGATTGTGTATCGAGTGTGACAAAAGTACCACGATCGCTACAAGAAATCCTCCATTAAGAAGGACATAAGTTAAGATTTACGAAAAAGTGTAAAAGAAATCTTGTGAAAGAGAGGAAAAGAAAAAAAGGATATAGAGAATCTCTTCAACATGTTTACAACCAAGAAAGCGCTATTATCTAGCATGTGGATAAGAAACCAATGGCTTCATTAAGCGGGACTTAACAAAGATTGCAAGGTACACTACATTTTGGCCATAAAAGAACGGCTTTGGATATCACATTGTAGAATCTACGCTGCTTATCTCTAACCAAAGACAATTTTAAAAAATTATTCTTCGGTTTGCCTTACGATTACTTCATACTCCGTTTACTGATTTTGGTTTATATTTCTTCAGTAATACAAAAATTAAACTTCTGCAGCTTCCAGCAGAACAAATCACTTAAAATGTGCACATGTGTATTATATATATAGCATTTATGAATAAGAATTGGTACAATATATGTTAATCAAAATATTTTGAATCATTTTCTACCCATCTTTCTAGTAACATAGCGGTATTTGTTTGACAGCGATCCAATTATTGACCCATTTTCGCAATTTTTTTACATTTTGAAACCTCGTGCCGGGCAAGCCATGCTGCATTGTTATGAACAAGTGGTAATCAGAAGGCTCTATGTCTGGTGAGTACACTGGGTGTGGCCGAACTTCTTATTGGAACTGCACCAGTGTATCCTTCACAACTCTTGCAACATGTGGTCGGGCGTTGTCATCCAAGAGGATGACTTTGCGTGCGTCGACCACGGTTGGTGACATCTGCAGTAATAGTCTCAATGAATTTTAGCAACTCGTAGTACACTACACCTTGCTGATTTCACCACATGCAAAGCAAAACTTTATGGCCATGAATTCCGCTTCGGTGTCGATGCCGCTCCTAACGTAACCTATGGCTTTTACGCTTGGGATTGTCGCAATAGACCCACCTTTCATCACCAATCACAACACACCACAGAAATCTTTTCTTTTTTTGCCTGGCAAACAATGAAACCGCGTTATTGAAACGGTTCGAAATGGCATTTTCAGTCAATTCGTGTGATAATCGTTTTCCCTGGTTTTGGATTTTTCCGGTTGCATGTAAACGTCTAGAAATTAATATACATCTTATTATACGTCTTAGTATTAATATACATTGTACCAATATTTCTCAATAATTGCTTTTTTTGAATGCAAAAATGATCGAAATTTTTGCAAGCACCTAATATATCAGTAGAACATAGCGCAACAATACAAAGAGAAAACTTTGAAAAACTAAAGCAAAATGGGTTTTTATGACAGTTGCACGATATTGGTACCGGAATAAAGCTTAAGATATACTTATAGGTTTAAGATATACTTGCCGCACCTAATATGTTCGTTTGACGGCATTATCATTATTATTATTTTTTTTTTTGAAAAGGGATAAATTAAAAAGAAAGTTTGGAAAGTTTTAAAACAATTTTTCTGTTTCTTTCGTTTGAGATTTGATGATGGCTTCGGGACTGAGGATTTGGGAATGGCTAAAAAATGAATAGTCGCCTCCTTTAGATTTGTCGCATATGGATTCAATGATGCAGGCAACCACTATATTGGCCGAGGGATATCGAGCAGCGTTAGCCACTACATTAGGATTATTGTAACGTTAATAGGGACCGGTGGAAGTTTCAGAATAAATGAAATGAAGCTATTTCGAGTTGATAATGCTATAGGCAAACTTCTTCTCTGTTTTAATTTATTATAAAGGTCCTGCTGAACCGCTCTTCCGATCTTTTGATAACATTTATATATGCCTGCTTTTTTTATTAACCGGCTGGCTATTCATATGATTCTTGTATCCTTCTTACCGTTGTGCCTAACGGTTGTGCATAGAAATATGCAGCGTAGACTTCGTAGTCGTGACCAGCTCTGAAATGAACAGAATTTTGCGGACAAATCAAGGGCTCTAAGTTCCAGTTAGTTATTCATAATTTTTATTGCTTCCACAGTCTTATCAACATTCGTTCTTTTTTCGGTTTTATTTCTTTCATGTTTTGACAACCACACAGTCTTATACATTCAGATTGTTTTATGTCTTACATATTTAGTAGAAGTATTACAAAACAGCGAACTTATGAAAGCATCTGCCTATTAAACATTTTAATCTCGATCTACGAAACACGACTTGCTTGCTTCAGAAGCCACTACGACTTCACAGCTTTGAATAGAGGAACCAACTTTATTTTACCTACTGACTCACGGGTTCGCTTACAATGACCAAAAAACTGATAAATTATGCTTTTTAGAATAGACCCTGACAATGCGTGACTCAAGGAAAAATGATTAGCGTTTCTTTAATTATTTGCTTTCTTGAAGCAAGACTAGCAGACGGGAGAGCTGTTCAATAAAATGTGAACGTCCTTGCCTTGTTTAATCTATGACAGTCTCTTACAAGTACGAAAAAAAACTGCTAAAGGGTGAAGGAAATGAACTTGTACTTCACGACAATCAAATGAGAATTAATGGGGTGGAGCATATTTGATCGTAGCTATAGTATGCGCCCACTGTGTGACGACTATTTCTTATCTCCTTCTTCTTGCAGACTTCTTTTTGATCAACATTATGTTGTATGTATAGAGGACTTCGCTCAAGTGATTGGTCCTATAAAAAAAGTTTGATTATCCGAATACATTCTTTAAGTTCCAAATCGGGTAGATCTATATCTCTGTGTGTTAACGTCTGCACCTGGCATGTGCCTTAATCAGACGGGTTGCCTACAACCATTGCCAATCAAATTAGTTGATTGAGGACCCTTCAGGGAGAGAGACAATCCCATTGAAGGGGGCCTCGCTACCCTGACAACCGCAGCCACCACGAATACTCCCCGAAGGGCCATACCCAGCAGTCAGGCAAGAAGGCATTCGTCCGGCATTCCGATGGGTAGTGTACATCTTCCTGCCGGAGCAATCGTACTTTGGGCAACTTGACCTCCGTGGACACCCTTTAACTTCTTGGCTTATCATTCAAGGAAGATCTTACACCAAGCTGTACAGCTTTGGGTGATCTCATACTGTACGCATATAGCACTTGCCTTTAGACTATCCACACGTCTCGAAAGGCCGATCCTTCACCATCCTTTCTCAAGGAAAATAATGCTTCCAAGATTGTTATCGCACAGGACACACACACCCAGCCGTGAACCAAATAGGGAAAGAAATGCTCCTTTTCAATTTAGAAAAGAAGCCCCGACCGATTAGACCCCTTCCGCTTCCAAAGAGTAAAACCTGTTGCCAAGTTATAGATAGTAAGCCTTAAACCTTTCTTTGCCATTGACCGTGCGATTTTCAAAACAAGAGGAAAAAGAGAGGCAGCAGTCAATGTTTTATAGGGAGCACCACGAAGAGGTAAAGGTTTCGGCACATCTATGGGTGAACCAATGATCCCATAGTTTCGCTCACCAAATTGGGTAAGTATTTATTAGACAAATCACAATCGCAATAATACGTGTGCGCGATGTCAGCGATAAATCAATAATTTAGTTCGATGAGGTGTGAAGCCAAAGAAATATTTTATATTTCCTGATGCGCATTTAATTTACTTTTACATGTAATAGGCTTTGATTTAAATCTTTTAAAATGTCTAAATTCGGTCCATTCACAAACATTTTTGAACATTTATTGTGTTTGCAGTCTTTTGCGATTTTCACATCATAACCTAATGTAATTTATTAAAATTTCTAACACGTTGTGATATGTAAAGGCAGGGTACCGCATGCAGTTGCATGCGCAGATATATGCATAAATACATTTGCTCGTGTGCCTTCAAGCATGTTATGTACTTTTTGTACGAGCTTTTCATGCTTTAGTGCATTTAGAGTAATTAGAAAAATCCTAAACGAACACATAATTGAATTCAACCATTCAGTCATAAAATGTAATTGATTGCATGGCCGTTTAAGGGAAATCCAATTGAAAACGTTTGATGAGTTTGTCGACTATTCTTTTTGTTATTATTGTTGTCGTTTTTCATGCTAACATATAACATATATTGTTGATATAATAACGTTGGTGATGTTGATCATATAGTCGTCATCATCGTTATCGCCATCATCATTTATATGAACATCATCATCTTAATGGCGACAAGAGTACTAAGTGGCTTAAAAATGTTTTTAAAATATTTGTATACAATAAAATTGCGCTTTATTTCATTTACAGTTCAGTTTTCTCTCTACGCGTCCGTTGCTCGTGTACAGAAAGTATTAATAATAACAGCTAAAATTAAATTTCATATAATTTAAATTTACATTGCAAAAGAAATACAAAAAAAAAAACTGAAAAAAATTGAAAAAAATTGAAAAAAAAATTATAAACAAAATAAAACGCTGAAAACGTATTTTGCAAAATTTGTTTTACGAAATTGATAATTGTTTTTTTATATTCTCAATAGGTTTTTGAATTACATTAAAAATGCTTATGGCATAAATGAAAGTAATAATTAATAAAATGTAAAACAACTACTACAGTATACTTCAATAGAATTAATAACGCACTGATATTTGTTATTATTGAAGAAAAGCACAGGTAAATGAATTACATCAAGTAAGAAAAGGAGACATGTCGAAGGTAAACAACTCGACTCGCATCTCGTAGAAGACGGTAAAAAGTACAATTCTGGTTTCTAACAGAACAAGTGCATAATTTTGCTCGATCAAAAAATTTCTCTCAAATCTATAAAAAGTAATTTGTAAGACGATTGCATATCTTAAGAACATATTCTCGAGGTTTATCGCATTATTTCGATAATGCTCATTACTGACACTACTACTTGGAAACTGCGATGATCAGCCATGATGTCAAGTTCTGCAAAATCCAGTTGCTATTAATTGTAGGCGTTCCCTTTGGAACCCCGACTTTTTTGACTGTCTGTATGTGTCCTCATCACAAACAGTGGGTCGCGAGAGAAATGCTGAGATGAAATCAATGCTTCTAGTCGTGAAGAGAAATAATCAATAATTTATCCGCTTGAAGGGTAACAGTGACCAATTGTATCGACAGCCGTCTAGGCGTGTTCTGAACTACTTCACAGAGATGCCATAAGTTACAAGACAAGGCTTTTCATCTATGATTTGCGAGGTCCAACATCGTTACTTTCTACGAAGATTGTGACTACTCTTTCGGAGTATTAAAATTTATATAAAATCAGAGTAACTATGATTTGCTTTGTCTTATGATTAGTGACAGAAGGCAACGCCAGAATATACCCCATTTCGACTTGTATTACGCAATAAATGGTCTAATTATTCTTTTTTATACCCATCACTGTAAGATGGGGGTATACTCATTTTTTTGTTTTGCATAGTGTATGTAACAGGAAGTGT
This sequence comes from Glossina morsitans morsitans, assembly GCA_001077435.1. Classification (NCBI taxonomy): domain Eukaryota; kingdom Metazoa; phylum Arthropoda; class Insecta; order Diptera; family Glossinidae; genus Glossina; species Glossina morsitans. Next base: position 113,682 of record CCAG010012126.1, read on the forward strand.
AAAGGAAGCTTCAGAGAGCCTATGAAGTATACATGCTCTTGAGCAGCGTGAAATTCTGAGTTGATGTAGCCATGACTGTCCGTCTGTGTTTCTGTGTGGTGTGCGCTATTAGCACTCTCCTCGTCGCAAAAATTAAGATATCGACTTCAAATTTGGTTTCTGCGCATAGATTGGTATTGAAAATGGACGAAATTAGTCAAAGCAGAAGCGCACAGTGTTGCATAAACCGAACGCAAATCCGTTTCTTTTTAACAAAAATTTTTGGATTTTTGGTCGTTACTCGGAAATTACAAAAGTTGGGAGAGTGAAAGTTTCCACATTTACTTTACGAAACACTTTACTACGTGTGAAAACGAAAAACATCCGCCACGCCCACAAAAAGCTACAAGTGATTAAATTTTGTCTTTTTCACTTTTTCCCTATTTTGTACGCCCCTCGAATGAAGATATGTTATCTGCATAAAAATGGGTTGATTCTAAAATGACTTTGGTAGATACCGCGATCACTATTTTCTTAATAATACCAGCGAGATGGGCTGCCATATAGCAAACTCCCTCATGGGACATTAGTAGCACTGAATTGTAATTGGCTATCTTCCCAATTATATTCACCAAATATTCCTTGTTCTTAAGATCAATATTGGTTTCAATCGTCGGTTTGCGTATAGCTTCTACTAAGTAGTTGTTTGTTTTTCTTTTTTTAAGGAGTATTTTGTTAGATCTTCGGCAGGAAGGGGTTAATGAGCTCTACAAACAAACGCCGAGGCCTGTTCCACCTTTATACTGCATTTGTGACCAAAATAAAAAAGCTGATGGATCTAAAATCCCGTAAGGAAGAATTCTTCATAAAGAAAATTTCTCTGTCTATCATTCGGCTGCTAAAGTACGTGTATAGCACCGTTTTTAGAGACCCAGGATATCCGGTTCTTCCACTTTAGTCCGAATATAAATCAAAAATTAGTCGCGTTTTGTGCAAAGCCTTCAGCTTCAACACTTCTTCCGATAGGCCCACAATGTGTCGCATTTCTTTGTATTGTTGGCAAGCGACCAATATGAAGTGCGGAAAAGGTTGTGAATTTTTCACAACCCGGTCACTTGATCGCTTATGCGAATGATTGCAATGGTATTTTAGGGCTAGATGGAGTGCTAGCTGCCGTGATTGAAAGCGAATATCGACATAGAAAGTTCTTCAAGATCAGCTATCCGGTTTAATAGTTCCATGTCATAGAAACTTAGCAAAGAGAAACGGAACTGCCTACGCCTCTAGACGGGAAACAAGTGAAATGTTTTCATATGCCTCATATTAAATTATTTAGGACAAATTTTCGCTAATATTTATTTCGTATTTTCTTTGCTGATTTCTATTTAATTCATTTTATTTTCCTTTGGTCGGAGATTGTGTTGTTTTAACAAATATCATCACATTGATCACATATTTATTACTACACTAATAAAAACACGCGGATAGTAAACAAATATTACTTTGTAAAAAGTTTTGTTTACTATGTGCACACATACATGTGTGTTGCAAAAAAGTTCTGCAGCAATATTTTCTTACCAAAATATATAAAGTTTTCAGTTAAAAGTCAATAAAGATTTTTTTACGATTTCTTTCTCTTATTTTTCTTAACACGAACACATAGTGACAACAACAATATATTATTCATAGAAGTTCGATAAAGAAAAACTATTTTTCAATGTAAGCTGTAAGATAAAAAAGAAAAGCAAAGTAGCAATGTTACAAATAACTAAAACAATATATTTCAAAAACTGAAGAATAACTAAAATAACCAAATTAAAGTTAAAGCTGGCTGCATAAAAGTATACATATAAGGAAGTAATTTTTACATTCAGATCAAATTTCGCAAATCGCCAATAAAGCACATTCTCCGTTTACACAAACGATTGCCGAAAAGATAGAAGTGATAATGACATCTATGTACATTATCAATAAAATTTTTAAAAATACAAGGATTTTATAAAGCAGTAAGTATTTGGACCGGCTTAGTCCCACTCGCGTAATTGTGAAAGCACTTAAAATGGCAAAAGAACTTAATTATGTGCGTTTAAATGAAAGGTTCATAAATTTGTGGGTCCGTATGTGTATTTATGGCATGACCTCGTGTGGTATCTACATTATCGTAAGCTTGTTTTCATTGCTTCGTCGCCTAATTGAGAAAGGGTATGCAAAGTGAAATGCGTGAAATGCTTTGAGACTATTGATTAATCGACGTTATGAATTTGCCCAATCGCTGTTGCCTTTAGTGTTGATTTGCCAGAGTATCTGGGAGATAATAAGTTCACAATGAAATCTCGTGAGTAATTTTTCTGAGTTCATTAGGTGTTTATGTATATATGCAAATAATTTTTGAACCCTGCTCCAATGACGGTGAGTATGAAAAAATTTCGAAATCCCTACAATACGCGGAAGGAGAGCTCCACTTATTATACCCATCATCGAAGGATAAGGTAAATATTTAAAGTGTATATATTCTTGATCAGCATCAAATTCTGATTCGATTTAAACATGCCCGCCTGAGCGCCTGTGCGTCTGTCCGTCACTTGTAAACGTTCTCTTGGCCGCAACAATGGAGCTATACGTTTCAAGTTTGGCAGAAACATTGGAAGTTCTTGCAGGCAGGTCGTAATTGAAAAGAGGCCAAATCGGTTGAAGGGGTCGCGTCAGCACCACGTAAACTGAGAACATCTCTGTTTTTCAAATGAAATAAAATATTGAGTTTTTGCTCATTACTCATAAACTATAGCAAATAAATGTCCAAAAATTTTAACGCATACAGGCGATGCTGCAATACCTGTAGAAAAATAAAAACAATTGATCACAAATACCCAGTATTATAGTAATTATATATAGTGTATCAAAATTGCATTTTTTTTCAATACCTTTATAAAGCGCAGAAAGAAGTTTCAGAACCCCCTTTAAGTATACAAATTCTTGTTGCCAGTTTTGAATTTGATATGCATCTAATCATGTCCGTCTGTGCATCTGCCCAACTGTGTAGTCTCTGTGATAAACGTGCTCACGCTAGTGAAAATGAAGTAACCCAAATTTTTCAAAGGGCACGCCTACATCACTCACACGCCTACGCGACAAGACTTTTTATTTTGAAAATATTAAAAATCAACAGCAGGAAAATTTAGTTTGTTTACTTTTTTGTCTTTTTTAGGATAACGGTGAGTATACTTGTTTTAAATTCTTTTTTTTTTTAGCACTAGATCGCCGGATGTTGAGTATATACCTAGTTTGCCTGAGATAAATCAATTCGACTGAAACATAGTAACTGATCATTTAAAAAAAATTAAAACTATCCAAAACAATGTTTGCATTTATATTCCGTTTGTAAAATACGTTTATCGCAGATTTTTTACTACATTTAACACAGACGGCCTTACTTCTAATTCTTTTGCATGATACTTGCACTTGACAATTCAATCGTTTTGATGCACAGGAGATTTCTTCTGGCCTAAGAGGTTGGCCCTGAGAAGCCTTTGAACTAGGTATGGCCGGGAGATTTACGACTACTACCATAATTTTTGAATGTTTCCCACCATCATTTTCGGTTTTAAAACCTGGAATATAATGTTTTCTTCCTTTTTTTCCGGCGTTATATAGCAATCATTATCACTGACATGTGATTCACTTCCAGATAGAAATCAAGCTCTTCCTTTTCTAGGAACCCTATGAGATGCATCATGTTCGATATCTGATTTGCATCAGTTTTTTTCGCTAATATATTTACTTACTTGTTTTCGTGTTAGGGTTCAACTCTTTTCACTCGGCTGACTTTGTCTGTTTAACTGCTGAATATAATGGAGATTGTTGTTACTCTTTTCGCCGGTCGCCAGCTACCTCTGGAGCTTTCTAACTTCGCGAAAAATGATGCATAAACCTAATTATGGGGAAAATTAAATTTCGAAGAGTAGAAAAGGGCAATCTTTCAAACAAAGTCATAAAGCGTTGTTATAAAAATTTTGAGTGCACAAAATAATCTCACATATAGAAAAAGCGGTTATGAAATAAACTTCGAACATTATACTGCTACATCTACAGGAGTCTTGAAAGCCATTAAATCGCAGTAATACAAATACGTGTTCAAAATTGAAGTTTTGAACTCGTTTCTTTTCACATCGTTGTTTTTGAACTTATCTTACCGTTAGCTACTTAAGTTTCATTCCAAATAAATTAAAATATTATTACGAATTTCGCTTTCCTAAGGTAAGACTCGCACTACATCGTGGATATTCCTTTCAAGAGAAAAACACTTCAAAATTCTTTTATTTACAATTTATTTTCCTTAAGAGTTGGATTATTCGCAATTTATTTTTGGCAATACTCTCGACTGCTCCACTCAAATATTCTTCTTTTACTAACTCTGCCTTCCAAACATAAATTTTTACAAGTATATTTATGGCTTCATTTTTAATCCGTTAACCTGCTTTTCCGCTAATCTTTTTCGTCGGCCGGCAGCTGCATGATGCGCCGCGAATGTGCACTTGGTTTTTCCCTGTCTAGGCAATTTATTTTGTGGGAAAATTAATAAGCTGTAATGAACTGGATTTGGGATTCCCGTAACAATATTAATTTTGACTTTGAAGTAAAATTTTCTAGTGAGCATCGCTGAACATTTCGCAAGATTAATTCCTGCCATTTGAAGGGCCTGATTTTCAATCAATTTCTTTAAAAAACTATAAGAAATTTCAAATTGCTGCTCAAACTGTTGTTGCAGCGTATGGCATTAAAAAATTGTTTTGGACTGTAGGACTTGTACCTTCGTATGTAAAAATTCGCTTATTAATAAAAATGAGGTTTTTCCGAACAAATATATACAATATAGCGCCTGTGGAGCAAAGTTAGTCGGAGAATGTATGCTCTGAAAACTCAACCCAAAAACAAAATGTCAAAACCAGATAAGTTTTCCAAAAACAATGCCAATACAACTCCGGCCAAGACGATAACGCTTTACAGTCTTTTGAAAAACTCTTAGTGTTTACGGTGATAATGATTTGCAAAAATCAGTAGCATTCATTCGCTTTGTACGTAGCGCGCATTGTCGCCTAATCCCTCATAAAGTCGACGAAATTTTTTATACAATTGAGGAAAACTCTCACTTGTGTACATTGAAAGCGGGCGGTTGGAGTGATGATTGTCTGACATCGATAAAACGAAGGCAAAGTGTAGAAAATCAATTAATAAAAAAAAACATCGATTTTGGCTCATCCATTGATTGACATTCGATTTAAAATATTTAAAAAGTAAACAAATACGAAAATTAAATTCGATCGGGATCGGGATTTTATACCGTTTTATACGTTGATCCCAAAAAACGACAAAAGAAGTAAAAGAACAAAATTCTCATGCTCTATAATATGGAGTGGGTACAGTTCGTTCTTCCTATATTCACAATAAAAGTTTTTGTCGTAGGGGCATGTGGGCGTGTCTTTTGAAAAATTTAGGTCAAATCCAAATTCTTTTGCAAATTTGTATCTTCATTTTCGCTAACGGAAAAATGTTTACCACAAATACTACAAAGTTACGCAAACAGAGAGATGGATAGACGAACAGACGGACATGTTTAGGTGCATTCCAAATTATATACTTTATAGGATTTTTAAAGCTTATTTCTGCGCGTTATAAAGGTATTATAAAAAAAATTAAATTTTGATAGACTATCATACTGGATAGGCGTAATCACTTTTTCTCATTTTTGTACACAAATGCTACAACATCGCCCGTAAGATATGCGTTTCAAATTTTTGTACATTTACTTGCTATAGTTTATGAGTAATGAACAAGCAACTAATTTTTCATTCCGTTTGAAAGACAGAGATTTTCTTATTTTACGTGGTGCTGTGGGCGTGTCTTTCGACCGATTTTCCCCATTTTCAACAACAGCCTGCCTGTAAAAATTCCAATCTTTCTGCCAAATTTGAATTCGATAGCTTCATTTTGACGTCCAGGAGAATGTTTAAAATAGACATTACACAGACAGACAACATATATACTCTGTGGGGTCTCTGATGCCTCCTGATGCCTAGGCGTTGCAGACGTTTTGACTAAATGAACGTACCCGTCATCGTATCCCTATTACAAAGTTTTCTTTTAAAATTATTGCAGCAGAGGTCACAAACGTTTAAAACTTTATACTCATAAAGTAATTTTCTTATTATTAATAATCTACAACATTGACGTGTAAAGATCTTAAATTTCAAATGAATTTTTTTCTTTCTCTAATTGCCATAATTAAATTTAATAAATGTTAAAAGTTAAACCAATTATTTTATATATATTTCTTATTTAACGAACATAAGAGAATAAGAAGAAGAATATATCTTGAAAAGAGATTTTGTTTTTTTTTTTTTTAGTTCCTGATGTATGCAATTAGATCAGGCCTGTAAGCGTTTTACTAATCAAACTACTTTCCGGCGGACAGGCCAGCTTTCTTTCGGTCGTGTTGCAAAAGCCTGGATTGACAACACGAATCTATTAGTTTTTATTTGTTTCGCAGGATTGGAAGAGAAATGCGCACCTGGGACTAATCTAACTCGGCGAGAGGAGTGTTTCTCATGGAAATGAAACGGCCGGGTTCCATCGCAAGCCACGTAGAGCAAAATTTGAAAGAGTATTTGCACGGCCTTAATTTGATCCTATAGTTCGGGGATCATACAACAAATGCAAAAAAAATCGGCCTAACAAATGCAGTAAACAATCCTTTATGATACCCTTCAAATTCTAATGGCCATCGTCTAATAAACCCCAGTAAAACTTTTACTTTGTTAACGATGGCGTGAATCTGCAAATTAAAATTCAATTTAGGATGAAGTATAACCCCCAGATCTGTGAAGCTCGAAATACACTCTAAAATACAGGCATGAATAAAGTAGTCAGGAGCACTCGGCACCCTCTACGAAATGTTTGCATTTCTTCTAGTAAAGTGCGATATTGTTATATTTACACGAGATTTAGCAGCCTCTAGGGCATGAAATGAGTAAAATAAGTTGACATCATCAACACACGTAAGCAGTTTTGATGATTGTAACAAGATGGTAGGTCATTAATGGATAAATCAAAAAATAAAGGATTCAAATGACTCCCCTGCGGAACACCAGATATAACTTCTATAGTCCGGGGTGTATAAGAATTAAGTAACACACGTTGTGTACAACCGGTTAGATATGACTTAAACCATCCAACCAAATTAGCAGAGAAACCCGTACAACACAACTTATAATCAAGTAATTCATGATTGAGACGATCAAACGCTTTAGCAAAGTCTGTGTAAACAACATCGGTCTGTTTACCCTGTGAGAACCCTTTAAAGAGATTACATACAAGCCCCAGTGGGTTAGTCGTAGTAGACCTACCCTTAACAAAGCCACATCAAGAGGATGATAAAATAGATACTAGTGATAGTCGCAATCTGCTCACTGAAAGATGCTCGAATACTTTGGAGAGATCGGCTAGTTTAACAATTCCTCTATAATAACCGAGCGACTCATTTTGTTGATGTAAGAATTGTAAACGCGCTTACTCAAACTATTAAATATGTTGTTTCCTTTAGAGTAATGGCTCAAATCGACAAGGGACTTGGTTTTTTATATATTTTTTGAAAACCCTGTTTCTATTATTGCGGACTAATTATTTTCAACTTCTTGGAGAACCAAGCCGGCGCACATTCGTTAGTAAAGGAGGGCTTAACAGGAACACATTCAGATATAGCGAAACGGAGAATCGAAGAAATAGCAGTCATGTTCCCTTAGATATCACCATAATCAAAATCCAAATAGACCCTAGAAAACACAACACCAAGAAGTCTGACATAATTATTTTTTTGAAAGACAAATAGCAAATTAGAATTCTTGGTGAGCACTGGAGGTAAATTAGAGTTTCTGACTGACCAGTTTAGCAAGATCAGAGTGGTTGGCTAATATACATTTTCCCGAATGACAAATGAGGGGATAGGAAGAATGGATACATTATTCGTACTACAAAAGACTAAGACCAACTGCTTATTAAAGAAATTCGTAACGCGATTCATTTAACACAAACATAGCTCCTATATAGGCTCAAAATGTTCATCTTAATAACTAGAACTAAACATGGAAACAAAATAGCCATCCTCAACATTGAAGTTCTAGGCAAAATCAAGTAAATTAAAATCTTCTAATGGTGGTAATGTGTCCGCAGAATTCATTTTTGAGGACACCAGGCCAATATGGAGGTAGTGCTTTAAGTACACACTCGTATCAGACATCGGAAGTATGTGCGAACACGTTACAAAAGTAACACTGCCACCAAGTTGCAGTGACAATCCGACAGAAAAAACCTGAATTTTTACAGACGAGACGGGAGAAAATTTACCACAGCAATTAAAACTGTACACGTAATCTTGCTTAATCTGCCATGCCTATATACTTGGTACTCCAAAGAAAATACTTCTACATCCAGCACACTTCAGCCTCAACTATGTTTCTGATAGATTATTAATAGAATGAGATTATTACTGATATGAAGTTAGCCCACTGTACATAGCCCACATTTTAGCGAAGACAAAACTGTGGGCTATCTTCACACCAGAGTAATGGCCTTTGCTAAGGTAATTGATAGTTGAACGCTACGAAACTATTAGAAAAAACTAAGCAAAACTAGAAATATAAGCATAATTAAAATAGGGAATTATGCAGAAATGTTTTTAGATATTAAAAAAAATTGTTTTTCTTGTATTTACCATATATATATGCATGTATAGCGTTGGCGAAAAGATGCAATAAATAAAGTGTGTAAAAAAAAATTTTTAAGAGATATGACATGTGCAGTTTTTTTGATATGTTTTAAAGGATGATAAAACCTATCAGAAAAACATAATTTCATTACTCTGTATAGGGTCCATCACCTAGAAATTCGCCTAAAACCGGGCCGCTTTGTGCGTGCACTTAGCAGCTACTTGACTGCCTGCTTTCTCTTTCTCATTATTTATATCGGCAACAACTCAGTTTATGACTTTTGGCGTCTGACGGCGTATATTCCAAGATTATGCCCTACAACTTATTTTATTCAAATACAATTTGGTACCTAAAATAATTACAATATAATTACAATGACTAAATCAAATAATTAATAAGTAGTTCTCGTAAGACATATATAGAAAATCATTTCAGTTCAATATCAATTGCTGCTAAGTGCACGCACAAACGCACACGAACATTTTTGCCATAGCATATATTCTGCTGGCCTATAGAATGTTTTGAATAAAATTGTACGCGATTCATATTTAAAAATATGACGACACCCCAATAACATGCATATAACTTCTTAAGCAAGTGTATGGACAAACGCTATTATTGCAAACAATTGCCCATAATGTGGAATCTTAGGCATATATGTTGAAAAAAGACAAAAACATTATGTGTATAAAATCAAATATTTCATTAGCAAGTGAAACAAAAACATTGCGTGTATAAGTTGGAACGTTTCCTTCGCAACGTTATTGCAACATTTTGCCTTTACGGTCTTGTGTATACGGAGCGGGCCGGTTTTTGGCGAATTTCGAGGTGATGGACCCTATACAGGGTAATGAAATTATGTTTTTCTGATAGCTTTTAGCGTCCTTTAAAACATATCAAAAAACTGCACATGTCATATTTCTTAAAATTTTTTTATAACTAATTTAGTGTTTTGGGTATATGGAGCGGACCGGTTTTTGGCGAATTTCGAGGTGACGGACCCTATCCAGGGTGATGAAGTTAGGTGTTTCTGATAGGTTTTAGCATTTTTTACGGCATAACAAAAATCTGTAGTCTAAAAATGGTTATAGAACGATTTTAACATTGCATTCCTTCAGTATTTGCAACGTACTTTTGCATGAGATTTACTGGCAATAACTAAGCATTATTGGTTTTGCGTTTGTAATTAGCAGCTTATTATGTTTATTTTACCTTATTGTTGTTTATTTCGCAATAAATTCTTACTTAGACAAGACATTTTTAGCGAAGACACGAACCATAAAAATGTGGGTTCTTTTGGGGGGCTAACTTCACTTCAGTAGATTATTATGCTTTAACATATTGACGTAACACTAGGTTGGCAGATTAATACCTTCCTGGATGATGGGTGAGTGACTTCAATTCTGTAGTGTGAACAATAGAATCTATATTTCGGTTTCACTCAGTTATCCAAAAACTTTGTAGATTTTAATTCTCCACTCTTTCTTTTCACCACTCGTATTTTTACCTCATACGTCGTAAGCATGAAGAAAAATACTTAGAAAATATTAAAACATATATTGTAAGATTCGTTTACAAGGATGGGCTATAACTTCTACGAAGAAATAATGGAATTGTAGATAAAAACCCACTTGAGGTATAAATGATTAAAACACAATTCCAAAAAGAAAAAAAAAACAACAACAAAGGCATACCAACATATAGTCAGATATAACCTTAACTACTACAATACTATTAATACTCGGACACCACAACAGCAACCTTTTCAACAACACATTGGTCTCCTTTGCCTATGCTTTCTAGCTATGTATTCTGTGTACCTGTATGAGGACGAGTAGTATAAAACAAAATATGAAAAATACAAGTACGACAAAAGATTTATTAACAAAACGCAAAAAAAAGAAACGGTAACAACAAAATAGCAAAAACAAAAATAACATTAATTGTCGCCACAAAAAAAAAAAAAAAGCCGAAGGAACAACACCGACAAACTTGAAATCTCTCAAGAGTGAACAACTTTTCAAAAATGAAAGATAACACGAAACAAATACGAAATCACACATGCATGCATACATACTTATGTATGTAGACTTATGCATGCAGACACTCGTCCAGAGAAACATATCCACTTAGCTGAAAAAACCTTTTGTTCTAAATGTTGTTGTTCTAGTTACTGCCACACACATACACATTCCTGTTACACGCATAACGTAAACGATAACGTTGACAATACACACTTTAAACATTTGGCTATGTGCTGTTTGCTTTTTTTAATTTTGATATTCGGATTCGACGTTTTGAAATACACTTAACATATCGTTTTGTTTGTAACACATACAGAAATACGATCAGCCCTAGACTTAGCAATCATTTACATTTTCATTGCTGCCGTTTAATTCCCCTTTTCTCTTGTGCTGAGCTTCTCAAATACATACACAAAAAAAAGAAGGCTTGAGCATATGGGTTTCGTTAAATCGCAGAAACCAAATTCTAAAATGTGTGTAATGCAACTACGAACAATTGTGCTACAGCTTCAAGAAACAAAAATTGACCAAATTTCTTATATTGTGAAATTTAGCAAACTGTCTTGCAAGAATTCTATAGGATACGAACTCTTCTTACCGTGAACCGATGACCCGATCGAATGACAATGTGCTGTGTTAGCTATAATGCATGAACGGTACTCTATATTCATTTCAAGGCGATCAAAGCTTTTTTAAATATATTTTTTCATATGTACGTACAAATGTCGCCGACGCCATCGCCGTCGCTACCGCCGACATCATCACTGCCCTTAAAATATCATTTGCTGCAAACGCAGATTCACATGTAGGTAGAATCTGTTACATCACTACACTGGTTGTCTCATAAGGGAATAACCATAAAAAGTGGCTCGTTTTGTTTAAAAACAGCAAAAGCTTTTACAGGTATTTAGTGGCTGGCAAAGGTGTGTCTTTTTTTAACACACACACGGTCGTAAAAATATTCTCTAACTGAGATTTTATACATACACAAACGCATACATATGCACAGCTTTGTGAATAGAGTGGTCAAATATTGTGGCAAGTGCGGCCAAAATTGAAGTGTGTATGTCGCACACTTTATTTTGACCATTTATAGCCAGGATATCATACATTTTCATGTAGCTATGCTTTACGTAACTTCTCATACCCCTCGTCCCACACGCGGGTACATACATATACCATATACCTACACGCACACAAAGCGCTGTTTTCTACTTAACGCAAAAACACAACAGAAAGAACCCTTAACTCATGACATACATACATATATTTTACGCGGTAAAGTGATTTAAGTGCTTTATGTTTGTAACATAAGCAACATTTTGGCCAACGTAAGACAAACTCATACAGTATCATTGGGACATACTATATACGTATGTTATATAGTATACGCATACTATACTACAGAGACTTTGAAATCAGCACGAATATGAATGCGAACGCAAATGAAGATTGGGAATAATAAAACGCTGATAATAGGAAATGAAAGCCATATTTTGTGGCTTAAAGGTATGACACAAGTTTTATATTAAAACGGCACAAGTTTATCGCAAAAGTAGCGACGCAAAGTTTAAATATTCAAAATTTATGAATTTCCATAAACTTTATGAGATACTCAGAGTAAACCGACTACATGAGAAGATTCACTTATATGTAGTAATGTGTTTAATAAAATTTATGAGATCACTTTTAAGCTAAAAAATTTAAAAAATTACTTATAGAAAAACAAATATGTTTCTATATCTATAGTTGTATGGAATAGCATTTATTGTAGCATTTCTGTACACCCAAAAAAAATTACATTAGATGTATAAGGAATAGTGAGTACTTACGATGCCAAACATTCAATATCAGCTTAATATTTTGATGACAAGTGGTTTACTCGCCGCGCCGCTTTCAAGTGAAACCAAGAAAAGAAAAACAACTGTTTTAATTTCCTTTTGAGGTTCTCTTTCATCCATGCAGCAACTTTATTCAATTTTCATGGCAGGGGGTTACACCATTGTAAATTTTTCAAAAGCAAAACCTGAAATTTCATTCCATTTCTCTCAGAGGAGACCACTCGCGTGCTATGAGCACCTGCTCGAGAGTTACAGCCTAATATTTTATCTATTATCCTAACAGAAAAAGTCGAATACTTACGTGCATGGAGAAGTTTCGCGGCTCAGTAGAGAAACATTACGCAAATCCGCTCTATTAGTTCTCAAATTGTAGTTTAATACCTAATCAATAAAACGTATGATCATAGGTCTTGATTGGCAGTCTGGTAATCCACCAACTATTTTCGTTTGGAAAGTTGTTGAGCACATTAAATGCCTTTGACTTGATTAGGCTAAATTTATTTTAGACTCCCGTCTCAGTATTAATATATCCGCTGGCCTAAGATTCTCATGCATGTGATTGTCACGATGAGAGAAGCCCAATAAGTTGACTCTGAATTCTTCAAGTTTACTAATGGCATTGAAAATGTTTGTAAAAGTGCGGTTGGGAAAAGTAATCGTTTTGTCTTCGCAGTAATTTCTATTAAATTTCCATCAGAGAGTGTGTAAAATAAAGATTTTATCAGCAGCTTCAATAACTCTCTACATTTAATATCATGTGCGAAATTGATCCGTAGATAAACATAAAGGGGTGGGAAACCAAGAGCTAATCTCAAGCTATTCTTTCTAAGAAGTGTGGTGCAAAGATCGTTCTCTTCAAAATTGATTAAAAGCAGTTTGGGAATTTGCTAAACCAAGCATTATTTTGTTTTAAAAAGGCTTATAAATAAAAACATTTAAATTAGATACATAATCAAAAAAGCTTTTAATGAAAATCGAGAGGAAACTAGAAAATTCCTGGACTTGTAAATGCAACATGCATTAATTATCTCTCGTAAATGTATGAGGCACAAAGTAGTTGAGAAAGAACATATGCTTTTATTCAAATATTCATAATATAAACTTGTTCAAAATAACATAAATACTAATAAAAAAAACTTAGGTCAGAAATATTTAAAACATTATAAACCGAAAAGAAAAAGTTGCTTGGTGTTGGTTATATATGTACACATATAAATTTTAAGCTCTTCGTACATATTACACATGCAGAGAGATATGTTTGTACGAATCTACTAATGTACATAATGTGCAGCGGTAGTTTTTTTAAGTAAGATGTTTACTCTTAAAAAACTGCAAAGCAGCATTTTTAGCACAACCGGTCAATTAAAAGTTTCTCTTCAGGTATTTATTTATATGAAATATTTATTGTGTAATATAAAACTTTTTATGAAGGCATCTTACGTTTTGATTAAAATAAGTTTTTAAAAAATTTGTTCTCTTCAATATTTAAGTAGTTTTCAAATAATTATTACGTAGGAATTTAGGAGAACGGGAAAAGGATAACGATATTAAGCAAGTAAAAGCAGTGCAGTCAGGCTGAGTCGACCATTAAGTATACGATACTTATCTTCGACACTTCGTTTAATACAATTTTCTAGTTATTCACTACAAAATTATATGCATGTTAAGGTCTATTTTCAGTAGAAGTGCTTACATGAAAGCCAGTTCAAAACGTGAACCGTCGTGATTCGAGTTTACCGTGTTTGCGCCTTAAAGTCCTGAAAATTGGACTTTGTTGCTAGATAAAGGCTCACTTTGTAAGAGGTGTCCAAAAAATGGCTCAAATGAGATATGATTACTTTTTATGTCAAAGTGCTATTGTGAACCGATTTTCATTTCATTTATTAAATATTGAAAATTGGACCATTCAGTGGCAGGATAATCGACTTAGGCGTTGCCCTCCGTCACGTGGAATGAGTTTGTATGCTTGCTTGCAGTCCGCGTCAAACTGAGTTATTAGCGACATAGTTTGCATCCTTTCTTGTACTATGATTTTGCTAAGTCATTTCGAAAGAGTGTCAGGCATTTTGTGTTCGACATGTTATTTTTCAGAGCTGATCTAATATGTCATATTAGATATCACTTTCGGGTGTAAAGAGGCCTCGTTTAACTGTTATGGCTTCGGTACGTCTCCGCGGTGTATTGCTTGGGGGCAGTGCTAGAATTGGTTAATTAAGTGTTTTCTTTTTCATAGCATCCTACGCTCAAAACGTTGAACATTCTTTGGAATCGGTCGGTTAACCCCCTTTTCAAATAATTTGTTGTTTCAATTTTGCACTTTAACCTTTTGTAAAAAATTTAAAATTCGTCGCTGCAGAAAATGCATGCAATGTTTGCTTCGAGCGTAATGTTCTCGCCAGGAAAAAGTGAAGTTTAAAATTGACGAATTTTGTCGCTCAGCCCGTTTGCACTACAATTTGAAACATATTAAATATTTAATGAAATTTTTATGCGTTAAGAATCTACACAGAAATAACTTTAATAAAAACTTTCATAAATTTATCATCTACTACCTACGGCCAAAGGAGACAAGCATATAAGCTCCTGGCTATATAAACGATGTTAGTCAAATTAACCATGTCAGCCTTTTTGTTGTTCGCTAAAAGTGAAAAAAGCTCAAATTCTAAACATATTCATGTTTTAGTTCAAAGAGCAAATTTGGGAATATGTGTAACTCGGACACAAGCACCCTTCTGTTAGTTATAGCAACCATTCATTTTAATTCTATAACATAAAAATTTAATATTATGGCTTTGCTTAATGATTTTGTTACTGTTTATGAATTTATTTTACTAGAATCACATTCCGATCCATCCAAACCATCTGGTGCTCAATATCATATAAAATTATTACTATTATGTAAACAAATGTATATAAAAGAAGAAAAAATTTTATAAAATTAAAATTGAGTCCATAATTACAACAATTGAACTGTTACTACTCGTCAAATAATCTCACAAATACTAAAAAAAAATCCCCAAAAGACACTAAACACATTTAAAGGTTCATTGGGAAAACGTTAAAATCAATCGCGAAATTTTATTGGCAACAAATATGGGAAATGTGGGCATGGGTTAGAGTTTGCCCCTTCACATGTACGTAAACTCCGGGGTTTTCAAAATATTTTCAAAATGTTACAGTCGGTCGTAGCCGATTTTGAAGTACCCTACACGCGTATGCAATTTTGCACTTACCATCATAAATTATCAATTTTGTAAATTGCCACGTGTCCGAAAAATACATTCCATTTCCAACTCTTGTATGCGGAAGAGCCCAAATTTATCATGAGAAATTTACTTTTACTTAATCATAAGACCCCTGACATTATAAGTTGTTGATGCGAGAAAACTTATTTTTTACCCAAGTGGAGATCAAGATAGGTTGCATTTTTTTGCTAAAAATCGCTATTTTGAGTCTTCACTGAGTTTTGATTTACCGCGGATTAAAAAAACCAATAAATTAGCATTTATTTAAACATTTAAAAATGACTAAATATTTTATTAGAAAAATAAGTTATTGCTATTGACTATCAAGCAGTGTTCATGTACGTTTCTAATTTCGTTAAAGTCAATCATAGCCACAATCCTCCACATACATTCTCTTCCTTATATATAAGACAGTAAATTAGTTTAAGAAACGTTCCTTAAATCATATAAAAAATCTGGAAAATACTTATTTTTGTAATTTTTCTCAATCTCCTGCAGGCTTCATGATAAACAATAAAAATAATTTTTTCTTCTCGCTTTTTCGTAACACAAGGCATGATATCGTTTTTTATTTACGTTTGTGTTTGCTATTTTTCTTCAGTTTTTGTAATTATTTTGTTGACTGGTGGATAACTAATTGGTTCAGAATAAGTTTAAAATATACCCCTTACCTAATCGCATCCGGTGCAGGGTGCAAGTTCTTAAATGTGCCTATTGTCTACATTATTGTAGGATTTTCAAATTTTTTTCAAAATTAGTTTTCGAAATTTTCCTAAAATTCAACATGTGTGACTATAGCAGAAGATTTCGGAATACTTTAGGCGGCTCAACGAGGTGAATGATTTGAACAAGTCTCCTACAATTTGCAGGTGTCTCTCGGCGAGCGCTAAATTCAATCCGACTGTTTGTTAATTAAAATTAAAAAATCATTTATCCATAATACATCCAAGGAGTAGAAAACGTTGGAAAGAAAAAAGAATAGCGTTAACAGAAATAAATACAAATAACTAATGTAATGGCAAACAACGTTTCTGCATTCGAATAATTCTACATGCACATATGCGAAGGAATGAGCGAATGTGTTGTTGTTTACGCTTCGCTGCACTTTACAATAAAATTTGGCATATAGTTCAATAATAAAATTTGTGCGATCTCGCTGGGATATGTCTGTGCGTTTATAGAATAAATATTAGCATATAAATGTGTGTAAGTCGAAGTCTGCATATATTTATATAAATAAAAAACTCACTTAATTTTTATTCAGCGTACACAAAATTGAAAGCAAAAACAAGGAGAAAGCAGAACAGAACGGAAAATAAAAAGTGAGACAGAAGAACAAGAATTTCAATTTATGCAAATAACATTTTAACACTTTTGAAAACACATCATGCCAAACCGTTCATGCCAGGCAATACATTATTGCTATGTCAAATTCATTGACAAGCTGTACATTGTTGTAGTTGTTATTGGGCGAACACAAAATACAGATGTTCACTTTTATATGGGTGCGAGTTGTGCGAAGTGTGCACTTTTTCAATTTTAACTGCCTGGCAGCCATGTTGAACTTTTCTGAATTCTGAGAATGTGTTTGTTTTAAAGTTTAACAGTGATTTGACACATATTTTACAATGTTAACAGGAAAAAAATTTGAATGAATACACGAAAAGGTCTCAACACAATAATGAATTTTTGCATAACTTTTATTTCATCGGATGTTAAATGAAACGTTGTTATAATATTGAAAAGTTCATTGATGTTGGGAAAGGCAAGTAAAAGTTTTCTGATAAAGGGTTTTTAAGCAATAAAAAAGAAAGAAAAAACAGATGAGAAGATATATTACAGTGGTGTCCACTTTAAGAGACCGCAGCTCTTTTACTTCGTTTCATGGTAAACTAAAGCTATTACGTAATCTTAAACAAAATATGAACCTATTAGAGGGAAAAGAAGTTACAATGGACTCGGGCTCATAAAATGCTACATAAACCGAAAATTGTATATGTATTAAAAAAAAAGAACAGCTAACATCACCAATAGGTGACATTTTAAACGTCAGTGTTAAAAGGAAATTAGAATGCAATTTTTATTCTATAATGTGACTTTGTTTAGATTAATACCTAAACATGTCTCCATTGCGGGATCTCCCTTTTCTCGCGGCTACTTCGAGTCCCATTTTATAAAAGTTCTATTCCTTAGAACGTACGTAACTCCCCTATGACCATACCTCTATCATCATGGAAAACACTTTGATTGCATTGCCTTCTTGGTTAAATTCATAAATGGTGTTATGGATATGGCGGCTTTTTTATACGAAATAGACTCCAACATTCCTAAGCTCTTTTTGAGGAGCTCTCTGTTGATAAACCTCCCTCAATGTAATCGCAATTACGACCTTTTCAAATTGTTTAGGACCTATCGGTGTTTCATACCCATTCTGGTTGGATCGATTAACTGATTTTCAAATTCTAATAGCGAATAAAAATGATTCACAACCTTTTTTTACTAAGTAAAAAGCTTTGTGGTATGAAAAACGACCAAGCAGTACGCAGACCTGGAGACTGAGTCTAGTCCGCTCTTTTTGTAAATAATATATTTAGGGTGCACACAACACGTCCGGTCGCCAAGCGTAATTTAAGTCTTGGTTTCAAACAAAAAGATTTTTACAGGAAATCTGTGCATGTATTCAATACGTTAAGAATGTGAGCACGTTTATGTCGATTCTTTTGTAAAATATTAATTTTAAATATAAAAATTAACACGAGATATTTATTGTATAATAAATGTTGTCGATCAATAAATGTTGTTGATCACTAGCCATTATCTCTTATATCTTTCAGGCAAAATATGGATTTCGTGTAACTCATAACAGTTTCCACCAAAAGATCCATTTTTCGGTTACAGTCGTAAGAATGGAAGCGCAATTCCAGCTTAGTGCTATGAAGGTTTTTGGTCTAATATGCCATACAAAGGTGAAGGTAATTTTTTTTTTTATTATTCGACCATTCAGACCAGACCAGACGTCCCCTATATACGTATAAACAGGCTGATGGTTAGGAGAAAGGTAGCGAATAACGAGTACGTTCGATCGGTAAGTATTGTGACCTCAGCCTTCGAGTATTCACTACAGCTGCGATCAACCAACATTCGTAATTGAAATACGGGTACACCGCATTGACAATTGATTTCGTGTATGCTGGCCTGATTTTTGCTCTTCCCATCTACTAGGGTAGTCCATTCTGAGTAATCACGACAGCAGTGAAGAGTTTTGGAATATTGAGTATGTCTCTTGGCTCAATTGGATCTGCCGCCTTCTGTAGCCTAAGGATTGTTCCACTAAAGCAGTTCATAGTACATTTAACTTACAATATTCAATCATATGGCCGGCATTTACGAAAGAATGTCACACCACGCGTTACCTTTATGTTCCGAAAAGCTTGCAAGGTATATGCTTTGCTATGAATAAACCCTTATCCTATTTTACTACATTCAAATATTCCCTTCGCATACTTATCTGTTTTCACTACTTGTTCAATATATATGAACACATTTCGTACATGTTTATTATTATATGTACATAATCATTATAGGTTCGATGTGTTTATCACGACCATCGAAATGACCTATAGAATAGTAGCACTACACTCCATAAAGAGCAATTACATTTTCCGAATATTTAGATCACTTATATCAAAGATTAAATATGAATGTATTACAAAAGTATTATTTAACACAACGTTTGAGATTGTTGAGCAGTTCGGCGTTCAATATTGGAATCAGCAAAACTCTGTGCCACTATTGAAGTGCAATAAGAGAAAGCGGAAACAGCGTTGTTTATTAATACAACATATGTGACATTTGTTTTCAAACGAACTGTGAAAATATGCTTTCTGTAACGTAGATGCTGTCAATGCACTGTCCCTTCCTTTTGTGTGAAGTAATGCCAACGGTCGTCCGCAGGACTGGTAAATGACACGGAGATCGGTCTGATGAATCATTTCGGCATTTGTTCCGCCTGCAACAAAAAGAATTCTTACATTATTATCTGCTGAGTTTTATAATCAAATTCCTGGCAGCAAGTTTTGTTATCCCTTAAAAAAGTAAGTGATTAGTATTAAAGCAATATTAATAAAATTCTACGATTATCATTTACTACGTAATGAGAATGACAACACAGAAAACAACAACAACGAGGGTAAGACTAAACACAACCACAAAGCAAATGAATGCGTGCACGTTTTATTGTAAGGACGCTTTGTATACATTGTTAGTTTAGGCTGCCACTAAACGACAAAGTGTCTGTGTGTGCACGCGAAGCTTAACTTTACGCTTATCATAATTAAATTTTGTGTTAAATACAAATACGTGAGCATTGGCCTCCTTTATCAAATTACCAGTGCAACGGTTGGGATCGTAGCATATATATATATATGTAAGCGTGCATTTGTATATATGTAGTTACATCAAACCTAATGTCCAAACTAACAGTCACATACTTAGTGTATGAGTTATGCGTTCAAGTGTAAATATGTTGATTTTGACTGCATTGCGTGTAAATATTACTCAGCGGGGGTTAATCTCAATACAATACACGCGAAACACATATTAAATGCATATGCATGCTTGCGTATGTGTCGTTAACATTACTTGGTTGTGTATGTGCGTTGAGGTATCTGCTGTAGTTTGTAGTTTGTTTGCAAAATACGTGGATGTTTGTCATGTCTTAAGTAACACAGTAAGTACGTGTCAAGTTAAACGCTAAAGCTTACTGTCGCACGATTAATACGTAAAGTTTTGCCATTTTAACAAAAATTAATCTCATAAGATACAAAACTGTTAACTGTTTGTTGCCGATTAAAGTGCAAATACCAGGGCAAAATAAATAATAATATGAAACGGTAATACTTCCCCAAAAATTCGCAAGAAGAAGAAATATTTGTAGAGGGGATTACATTCATATAGCAAGTTTCCGTGAATTGCCAAGCGGGGACGTAACTAACACTCTTTGTTGTTACACTAATTTTCGCCTTCTACATAGGAAAGTATTATCTTTCACTTTATGCTGCGGTATAAATCCCAATAAAGTCCACACAACATAATTTTTGAATAGGCCGACTTCGGTGCCAATAAAATTTCAAACGCGAGAATTCCTGCGTCCTCCCTAATTCAAAGGAAAGTGTTATTGAAACATGACGGGTGACAAAAACAGCGCGCGATGCAATACCGAGTAGAGTATGGGCGTGTTCTTTGGCAGAGTGGCTTTGTTTATGCACCGAGTATTCGGAGAGACAGGCTAACCGGTGAATTCGAAGAAGATGTTTAAGTTATGGAAAACTAAATTTGAGAATTTTAAAAAGATTTTCTTTTACGGGTGGACTCCCATTCGGTTGGTATTCAAATTGCACTCCGATCTTTTATACACTGCCAGGTTATGGTAAACATTTTTTCGGCAGATATAAGATATGCGGTTTTTTTTTGTTTTTGATTCATCAAAAAGTACAAAAAATTGCTAGTTACGCATTTTAGATATCCTTGTGGCAATCGATAACAGGGGAAGTCTTTGGAGTAGTTTCAAGAGCTCAATAGTTCAGAAAATAACGGCAGAAACATCGGAACGAGCAGGTGCTATCAATACATCACCTATTAGTGACTGGCTTTGTTGTTAAAAGCCAGTAAAACTCTGGAGACAGTAAAAAAGCGCGCGTTTGCAACGGTACGATATGCGAATAGGATAAAGGTTCGGGAAAGAAACGTCGAAATCGCAGAGAAGATTTATTTGGTTAAGTTGGCTTAACTATGGGTTGTGGAATGCCGCTGTATTAGATACAGTTGCCTGCGGGCCCTTTCATCAACACGAGATCTTTCGGTTTGCAAGGATTTCATCGGCATACCTAATTTCACGTAACAATAAATTCCGCACTGATTCTGCTGTATTATCTTCAGGTATATAATCAACTGGAGATTAAAGTGAATACATGTCTGTTAAATAGAAAGAACTTGGTAGTCACTGCGAATCTTATAGAGGTACTTAGACGGCAAAGTAATGGCATTAAAGTGCTTGCTTTGCCAATCCTATTTCTTGAGTTTACTAGCGGAGAGGCAAATATACTAGGTATACTAGGTGCTAGATGTCTCCGACCAGTGGTGGAAACTAGCATCAACAATACAAGACAAGCTACGTAACCAATAAACGTAAAGACAGCAGACTCGAATGAAATATAGGATTAGGTTGAAAAGAATTTCGAGAATGATTTCAACGTTATGCGATATAAAAATTGCGGCGAAAATGCTTTTTTAATATTTCACTTTTCGAAATTTTCCAAGTTTTTCAATTTCATCAAATTCGAAAAGAAAAGACTGCACAAAATTGCTTACGAAACCACTAAAGAGCAAAAAGTAAAATAGAAAAAATAACAAGTAAATCATAGTTAATTTATGCAATCACTGCATAATTTAACCTCATTTCTCCGAAAGTGTTCAACTACTTCTGTGTACACAAATGCAAGCTTACTACGTAAAGATGACTTTACTGCTTTAGTTGTACTTCGAATATAAATTAGCTAATTGCCAGAGTGAGAATGGCGGGTTAGAGACAGAACACAAAGTTCAACTGTTTTTTTTCTATTGTTTTTTCCTTCTCTCACTTTTCCCTTCCTCCTTCACTATCTTACTTACGGAATAAATATGTATGGGAGAGTGAGGGTGTATAAGTTTTAAGTATGTCTGCAGTTATTGTTAAATATTATGCTAATTATTATTATATTTTGGATGGTTGTTGTCGTTATTTTCATTAAAAAAAAACGAATAACACGCAGCCACAAACGTGAAAATGAATCAACATCAACAACATTATAAACATCGGAGAATTGTAAGCCTTAGTAATGAGTAAAGGAGTAAAGCAGCAGCATCAACAAGAGCATTAGCAGCGGCGGTAGTGAGCTGTTGGAAGAATTGAACAGAAACCGTACGAAATTTACATTTACATGAAAGAAGATATTGAGGTACGACGAACAGAAGGTAAAGAGGAGTATAATCAAGTACAAAATTGCGTGCAATTACGAATTCAACGAATAATGATTTTATTTGCTTGCGAATATATATCTTTGCACCCCTCTAACGCCTTCTGTTCGCCTCTAACCCAGCCAAAAACAAAGTTTATTATTGTAACGTAATTAAAAAGCCTGACTAATTGAGTGTGTGTACACATACATACACACATATACGCCCAAACACACAAGCATGCACACTCCCGTATAGATTTATAAGCATACCGGGCACTTTTTTGGTGCTTGGGAAGCATCACGATTAACTATTACAGAATTCTACAGCCAATACTGCGAACGACATTTCAAAACGCTTTTTCCCGAAAAATAAAGGCGAAGGAAAAACATCAACCAAATCCTCGAATTAAGGAAACTTTAGTTTTTGATGTCAAGTTAAGACAAAAAACTAAGCCAAATAAATAAGGAGCTTTTATTGATCGTACAGTCAGTCGTTGGCCGACGGAAGCTGTCAGTAGAAGAAGAAGAAAATAGGGCCTCGATAGCCTCGAGCTTTTTGTTCAAATCTTTTTAACTACAGCACCGAGGCGGCCCAGAATTCAGTTTGGTCGAAAACTCAAACGCTTGTTGCTCTATCAAGCACATAACATTAGGTGATTCAAAGATAATAACTTGACTTTTATACACGTATTGAAAACCTGCTGTGATTATGCGAAGTGGACATGCATAAAGATGCTTTCAAATATTTAACGTTAATGCAAAAGAAAAATACTATACATGACAGAACTCTTTTGTTTATTTAATTTACAAAAATGTTTCTGCTTCTTTATGTAATTGTCGGCCGTGTTACCTTTTCATTTAATCGTTTATTTATCCGGTATGCGTATAATGACAGAGCATTACAAACTCTTCTTACAATTCATAAGAGCTAACTTTGAGCTACGTTGACCACAGTCTGAGGCTTGCCTTAAGACATGCAGGTAAGTGAATGAATGAATTACTGCAACATCTCTTAGTACCTGACCTTCCCTAATTTAGTACATTATGCGAAAATTAAATACACACGCGAGTTCCCATCATATCAATCAAACGTACGTTAAGCCTCTGGGGCTAAAATTTCTCTGACGACAAAAATTGCATAAGAATTTAACTACGATTCCAATTTATTTTAACTGACTTTGGTTTTCTTTTTTCTATTAACAATTAGTCGCGTTACTTGACTTGAGATGACCATTTAATGAATTTCATGATAAAGGTGCAAGACTTGAATTGGATGACATTTTGGCTCTAATGATTCAATAGGTGAATAATTGTGAGAAACCGATAGAACACACAGGACGAGGCCGTTGCTTTATTGACAGCTTGGTGACCAAAATCAGTCGTCAACATCATGTATTACTTCTTCTGTGAGATTTCTGAATGTTGCCTTTTATGACAACAAATTCGCAACTAACCAAACTTTGATTGGAATTGAAACGAAATACTTTTACGTTCCTCCGAAACTTTTGCTGTAAATTCGCCAGCAGTGCACAGATGTGCAACCAACGTCGTGACGGCCGATCCTAGTTATCCCATACAAAATTCCTGGGCTTAATCCTTCTTCCTTTTTAATTTGACTTAATATCGGATTGGTTTCGAATTTCAACTTGACTTAATTTACCTGTAATCGTAATCCTAATTTTTGAAAGCACTTCCAATGCAATAAAAAATTTACGCTGATATTGTTGGTGTGTATTATAAATTTTGCCTTATCTTAAAAAACTGTTATTTTTGATCGAAGCCATTATTCCCAATATAGGTGAGAGAAGCTGCGATGAACATTGTGGAAGCTATAAGCACGCGGGCTCCTAATGGAATGACGTTTTACTTGCTTGAACGTCGCTGGCTGGTGTTCACACCGTTTCCAAGGCTAAATGTTATTCTAAGATTGATTATACGCGATCATGTCGATGCCTCGGACATCAGCATAAGCAATATAAATGTCGAGCTTTCTCAGTTCCTCCATGGTATTATGCATGTTAAATCTGAGGGACAGAAAAGCAAGCTAGCGATTCTTTTGATCCACGCTAGTCAGTCTCTTCTCTCTCTAATTTAATTCTATACACCAATGTTTACTTTTAATTTTTGATTAGCATAAGTCGAAACGATATCGATGTTGTTTAATAAATCGCTGCTGAAAATTGTATGATAAATTCGAGTGGAGGGTAATCGTTTGGATATACATTCTAACGAAACTTTTCATGTAAATTTTTCACATTCCACCAAATTTAAGAGGTAGTGTTATCTTTTGAACACGAAATTTTGAGTAATTTTCTCCAGTGTTGTAAACGCAATATTTTCTTCTTTCTTTTTTTTTTGGTTCTGCTTAGCCGCACTCCTACACAGATTGCAGCTAAGAATATTATCTGATATTTAAAAAAGAAAGCAGGGTTGTTTTCAGAAAAAGGTTACAACTGCGATTTTAGGTAAAAAAATCCATTAAAAAATTCCTCTTGTTTGCTTGACTAGTGAACATTTGATGCTATGCAAGGTATTTCAAATTAACAGATCGCGATTAAATTTTGAAATATTAGCTGCTTTAAGTAGAATGGCTTCATTCGAAAAATCAACTTTTTTAAAGAACTCGACGCTGCATAAATTATTGAATGTTTACTGAAAAATTGAAGACAGTAGAAGGAAATGGTGTGACAAAATTGACAAGATAATATTCTTCCTCCAGACCGTAAAATTTATTGCTCCATTCTGCTTTTCATTTGTTTCAACGGTATTCTATGAATCAAAATTGACCGAGTTGGCCCGCGTTCTCGTTTGATTGAAATTGACCATAATGCATCAAACTCAGTTGATCCCCCCAAACGGGCCATCATAGGCGGTATTGGCTCGTCAAATAGATACCGTGGTCATTAAAGTTTTGCATATTATAGTGCAAAAATTGCTTAGCACGCACGAGACAAATAACGCAAGTAATGTGCGTTTTATGTACCTAAATAAAACCTTCAAGTTCTACTCATTTTCAGATCCCAAACTGCTCCACTGCTTTCATTCGAACTTAACCGCTGCAACCTGTCACTGTGCACTAGGATGAGATATTTAAAATTTTCTTTTATTTCAATGCTCATGATCAAAGAACTTACTCAACTTTAATACATTTCATGCTGTCACATGCAATTGCGGCGGTTACTGTTAACCTCAAATCGACCATTAACGCATATGCGAGCATTTCTAAAAGCTTGTTGCAGGCTTCCCATTCACAGAGCTAACATAATAGTGAACAATTATTAACGCGTGCGTCTATAATATCTACGATTTGAACGGAAGTCATATAAAAACTAATGCTTCAATATGTTTTTTTTTTTTAAAGTAAACAACAAATATCGAAATGAAGCTCTCATTGCACACAAATGTGTGCAATCATAAACGTTAATGTGGTAAACGAGAATCTACCGCAACACCACACATACGGAATAGCATACATCGGCAGCACCGGCACCGTCGGTATATGTAAAGGAAATATTTATAATAAAAAACCACATACACATTTCCACTGAACCATATGCGAGGCGAAAAAAGAAGGAAAGAACATTATTATGGACTTTTAAATAACCGACACTTATGAAAGGTAGCACAATTTAATATTTAGGGCAGAGAAGAAAAAAACGCTGTTTTTTTAAATGAAATCTTTTTAATAAAAAAATAAGTGAAAGCAAACAATTTGTCGAACTTTTTGCAAACAATAATAATAAAAAAAAAGAAAAGAAACTATGACAAACTTTTAATTACTATGTAAACTATGAAACATCAAAAACACTCTATATAATGTAAGAATGTATAAGAAATCTATATAAAAAAACAAAAATAATGATAATAATAACAGCAACAACAGCTTTTACTTTATACCCAAAATTTACCAAATAAAACATCACTAATGACCAAAAACTGTGGCTGAAGAGCGAAAGAGAGAACTTTTTTAGTTGTAAACAAAAAAAAAAACTTGAAAGCCTTTTTGATAATACCGGGTACGGTACGCGGGATCTGTGGCAAACGCTGGGCGGGAGGTCGCATGAAACAAAAATTTTATGAACGCGTAAAAAAGACCCGAAACTGTAACGCAAACAATTGTTGTCAAAAACACTTTAAGACCATTTGCAACACATTTTCAACTTAAGCCCTGAAAAAAGAAAAAAAAAAAATAATAAAACGAAGACTTAGTTAAAATTTATATGAAATGGATGTGTGAGGATGAGTCCGTGCACGAATATTTATTTATATGTATTTATACGCATGTATAAATGTATGTATATATATACAATATTAGAAAGTACATGTTTTACACCCCGCATGCCTTCGCAGAAAACTTTGGTCTTTAGTACTGCGACTCGAAGGCATCTTGTACTGTGTAACCGCGCTAAGTGAATAATATGCAGAAACAACAATAGCAAGAACAATAACAACTACACCTACTTTTTCTCGTTCTCTATCTCCATCTCTTTCAATGTGTGCGAGTATGCTGAAGAGTTACAATTTAAATTGTAATTTTGCATAGCATGAGAAAAAAATTCTCTTGCCAAACAACTGTAACAGCATGCCTCAAGTTGTTAGTTGGTTTGCATATAACACGCACACGTGTATATGCTGATGTTTGTGGGTGTGTGAATGTATGTTTATTTTTAATTTTTTTTTTTTAAATTTCAAGTTCTAACCCATTACCGCAGACAACCAAATGGCTGCTACTTGCACCCACTTACATAGATAGAACTGTTAAGTAAAGGGTCATCAAATATTCCTCTTTACTCACTTCACTCGATCTTCGTCTCACTGCTGCTATGCTGCACATGTCATTTTTTGTTGAATGTATATGTGTTAGAATTGTGGCAAGCAAAAGACATGTCGCTGGTTTAGTGGTAACAAGAGAACGAATACAAAAAAGTAGATATTGAAAGAAAGAGGAAAAAGCTATGCAAATTTTTTTTGGCAGATATTTGCGTAGAGAAACTAAATAAAGGGAAAGAACCAAAGAATGGTTATTAGGATGGAAATTCGACAAAATATTAGAAAATGGATTGAGATTTTCAGACAACGTTATTGAGATCTTTTTGCATTTCACGTTTTGATTTCATGCACCTAAAAGTATACATAGGCGGTGGCCGTTATAAAGGAACTACGTAAACGGACAACATTGGAATGTTCGCCCTAAGAATTCAGGAATGCAATTTCACGTACGAATTTACTGAACCTTAACTTTGTTGTACATGTTATGAGAAATAAATTTTGTGAAAAAATTTCCTTTTTATCAAAGCACTAACTAGCAACGTTATAGACCATGTATCACGCAAGGGAGTGGCAACTTCACTCTCATGTCTCCTACATTCCGAGGGACAGTATTTGAGACCGATAACGCTAATCGAAAACACTGATAACCGTTACATGACATGACATGTTAACAGAATGTTATACCGCTGTTAACACATCACAAGCTAACAATCATAAATAAGTATGTTTGAATAATATACGCCTTCTCTACATTTGGATTTTTTGCCAAACGATCATATTGCTTAAGATCCATATGTGCAATAAGTAGGTCGATTCTAAGCCAGTAATAAATTCGTCTTTAAGTAGGGGTTTAAACTATTTCAAAAATATTTCATCATGGTCGTGCGGGCGCTTTGCATTCTTTACGCAAATTAACCGTCACGACAGAGTGAAATTTTTCTAACAGAGAGTTGCCAGAGAAGAAGACAACCGCACTTACCAATATCATTACCAAACTTATAAACAAAATTCTAAAAGTTCTAGATAGTTCGATTGATTGGTTATCTTGATGAGCTTATCCTAATGAGCTTTTCCGCAGGACTCAGCCGTTAGTAGTAGCCTTCATAGTTAATTTAATGCTAAATGTTGTTTTCCAGTCCTTTGATAATGTAGTCGTTGATCACTTCCTGGCTTTCCGTAATATTTACCTTTAAGCGCGATCCCCAGATTGATAATTCATTTAAGAGAAAACCTTTTCTTTTGGATGAGTTACTCACTAAATGCGCCAAAGTCGAAAAAGCACTATTGAAGGCAAATCATTTTAGTTTCATGTGGAAACATCTTGAAACACTATAAAGAAATTAAAATGCAATCAAAAATGCTTTTCACTTGTAGTTAACTGACTTGAATGAACCGAACTCGACACTTCCTTTTTTCCATAAGATTCCAACGAGATTGAATTGATTTTCGGATATTGAAATCATTTAGTTTTTAATTAGTTATAATCAAATGACCCACCCATCAAATTTAACATTGGTCATATTACTGCAACTCACCAATGGATCCTTGAAAAATCTGCTGCTCCAGTCAGCCTCTACCTGCAGATCATAATATCAATGGAATATTAAGCCTTATTAAAACGACTGGGCTAACCACCTACTTATTTTTTCAACGGTGCCGGCGGTCTTACCACCTGGTGGTCATTTTACTTTCATCCGAGAAATCAGTTAAAAAAGTGTCTTGTTGGTTAAAGCGATTGCGCAAAGGCGTCGAGGGCTTGCCAAGCAATGCGTATCGCCTTGATAATATAAATTCTGGGAAGGTAACAATTCGGATTCTATAAACGCTTAGAAGATATCGAACGTTCCTAGGCTGCAATCTTAGTTTCTCAAAACCGAAGCCCCGAAAGAGTAGGCTTTCGAACTACCAAAGCCGACGCATCGATTTTCCAAGTTGCCCAGAATTTGAAACAGTTCAAAGTTTACTACTTCCACAATTGCAAAGGAAGAGCAACTTTATGTGTATTGGCATTACCTTTAGCATGAAAATGTTTGCATTGCGTACTTTACGTTATCAGCGAACATTCGCGATTGATGTAAACTTTCAAGAAACCTTTGAATATGAAACGAAAAAAATCAGCTAACCAGCGATATATGGCCATCCAAGAATAAGCATCCAAGAATTCTCTCTTCAAATGAATTAAGAATTGTGCAGTTTACTGACAACTTTTGCTCCTTAGAAAAATGGCTACGTTTGGCTTCCTTTCCCCTCTTCGCACGGCCACGCTCGCGATAAATGAGTATTTAAACTTATGAGATTTCAATTTTATTTTCTCAAATTTTTTTGAGACTCTCTGCTATTTTTAATTTCATACAATTGTCAGTCATCAAGTGAAAATTATTTTTTGGGTTGCAACCGTAGGGCGTAGCAATAACACTAAAATTTACACCCAAAAAGTACATTGCGTAAAAGAAAGCAAAAAACAAACAAACAATTCTCATAAACTGTAAACGCCTCCTCAGCTCACCTACCACACAAACTAAAGAAGCTCATATATAGTTTGTTTGCTAAAAGAAACACACAACCAAATGCAGAAACATCGGCAGAAGTTTTGCATAAGATGTCGTGACAAAAATTATTTAGTTATGTTGTATTTCCAGTTAAAAACATGCTCTGCCCTATGCAAGAAAGCACCATGGAAATGGAACTTTTTCTATGCCAGTTTACTTTAATTCGTATGTATGCATGATTATGCGACTACATACGTGTGCATAGATACATTAAATAAGGATATCTTAAGGGAATTTCGTTTCTCATTTCGAGGTTTGGTATTTCGTTTGCTCAGTTATATGAATAAATTTTTTGTAAAAATGTATGAACATTTTTAATCTATTTTTCATCGCAGACTTATTTCGGGGCTTGTTTATCTTTATATTCCTTATACTCTTTACCTACCTTTTCCTTTTTTTTTTTTATAAGCTTTCTGATAACATTTCATCACATATATACGTCATACGATGTTGCTGGTGCTTTCCTGCATATATATATATATATATATATATATGCATATGCCATTCGGATCCCTCTTAGGGTTAGTATAGTAGTAGTAGTACGTGCAGTAAGACTATTGAAAGTGTGTGTGGATGTGTTTAAGATCGTTTGCACTTATGCTCATGCATACGGCTCATTACAAATCCCTAGAGGAAGTTGTTGCTTTTCTTCATACTTTTGATGTTATTTCATGTTTTTGTTATTTTTTTTTTTTTTTTCTTTTCATATTTATTTTTACAAAAATATGAAAACATTTTAACTGTTGTATGTAATTAACATATGCTTATAAACGTAAGCATGTAATTAAAGTATGCATACACGATTTTATATATATATTTCTTTTACTATCTCCACACTATGTACATATTCAAAATATATACATACATATACATATATATATATATATATATATATATATATATATATAT